>JAODAH020018828.1:0-51748 GCA_027574865.2 Coproporus ventriculus | reverse complement strand
TATAAAGAAAAATAGACGCCATCTCTTTACGAGTATAACCATATTGTTGGTTGCATAACTCCAATTAAATCTAATTTCAGGATTTCTAATTGTCTTTAATATTAATATTAAATTCTTTCAGAAAAAATATAAAATATACCTCGGCACTAAAATGATTTTTTATTTCTCGCATGGTTATGCTCTTCGACCTTCGCCTGGGAGAATAAATTCAGCACTCGTAATAAAAAATACCAGTTTAGTGCCATGGTATATAAAAAACTATTATTCTATTTTCTATTTTTTTTTTTTGATTTTAATCAGACGGACACTCACTCTACAGGTACAAGATAAAAAATCCAATCCCGGCGAGTCTCGAACTCCTGACCTTTCGCTTCCCAGGTCTCCCGCGCGCGTAGTAAAAGTGAGATGTAACAATGGTAGACTGTACTTTTTTGATTTCTTGATTTATCGATATTCCACAAATTTATTTTTTATTGAATTTTTCAATTTTGAGAAGTTATACATTTCTTTAGTTTTTCAACTTTTCGATATTTTTTCCACTTTTTTAGTTTTTTATTTCTTAAATTTTCCATTTTCAAGTTTATGACTTCGAATTTTCAATTTTTTTCATTTATTTTTCGATTTTTTAATTTCTTTATTTGTTTTTTATTATAAAAATTATTTCGATTTTACTAATTTTTATTCATTTATTTTTATTTTAATTCATTTTGACGATTTATTTTGTCTTATTTCTTGCTTCTTTTACTTCTTAAAATTTTGCTTTTGTTGTGTATAAAATTTATGCGCACTATTATTTTGTTGTTGAGGGGTGAGGGGTAAAATTATCTAACGTGAGAATAGAAATCGTCAGGGAAAATGGAACTCTCGGTACTATAATACAATTAGTCCGGGTATCTGGTGCACCATCTCACGGGGGCAATGACAATGCGATAGTGGAGGCATCCCCATGAGACGTACACCATGTCGCATTAACTCGATTAGCCCCAAACTTCCCATATTAAATACGGGACGATTCTATTTTAACTGCCCCTTTTCAAGAGTTATCACTGCCTGGAGGATTCTATTTAAAGGGCAAGTGGATTTCACTTTTTTCCCACACAATCATTTTTATTTTATTTTATTTTTTTGTTTATTTATAAAAATTATGTAAATAAGCGTGCGCACACATTCGCGAGTAATTAATTCAAGGCTGACCACGTTTTATAATTTGCATTGTTCTTGGACAGATGGAATTGTTTATTAATTATTAATTTACTTGTAATTGTAATGTGTAATAGCTATTTGTGCGATTTAAACATTAAAAAAAATGGAAAGGTAATCAGTTGATTTCTACATTACAAAAAATCGTACTAAAAATAAATAGAACCTTAGAAAATATAAGTTCAGTGTCAAAATGCAAAATTTCAAAAGGTAAATTGTTAAATATTAACTTATCAACATGTTAAATATGATAATATATCAACTGTCATCAATATCAAGGACGGGCTTTTTAATATATAAATCTACATCTGATCGACGGGAACAATAGAGATAAGCAATTGTGATCTGGCTTATAAAACAGGGAACAGATTCAAGATCTTCTTCTAGTTACTGAACTATATCTCTTACATTTTAGAAAAGACAGTCAATAAATGCTTATTAAGGATCTTGGAAAGTGAAAATCTTCTAGCAAAGTACCAAACGAGCTTTTGTAAGCCCGATTCTACTATTGATTAGCTAATCCACCTGGAAAATGCTATCCAGAACGTGTTCCTGTCTAGAGAACACTTAGTCGCTGGATAAAGCTTACACCATGACTTAAAAATGCGGCATTTTAGGAAATCTGCAAAGAATTTTAAACCACTTAATGTAGGCATTCACGTCTAATCGACCCAGCCATCCATAATAAATGTAATGCTTTTTATATCGGTCAGCTATATTGCAGCCTCCAATAAAAGGCCGTCAACATACAGATAGTTGACGGCCTTGCGATTCTCTTGTCGGTAAACACCCGACTGCAGATCTCGATATATACAGTCTTCAAAATGCAGAAATCAGACGTTTTTGATTTTCCGTAACCAAAATCTGTTGCTTTGTTTTATGCAGATTAAAGATACGCCACAGAAACCACAGATTCCTTTATGCAGAGGACTCAAATTTCATGATTAACGTCAGTCCGGCTTCTGAGTTCGACGAAAAATTCACCTAGCAGAGTCACATCGACGATCTGATCTTTCTATGCAAAAGACGCTTAACATAATAAAGCGCACGTCGAATATCAATTGAGGTGCGGGCTAGGAAGTCAAGGATTAATTATGGATCTACCATCATAGCATTTGAACCCGAGGTTCCTGTAATAATTTTGCGAGCGGGGGTTTTTACGAGCGGTTCCTAGCTTTTGCTTTTACCACACGTCCACCCTGATGATGGATGAGACCGGATACGCCGGGCTAATGCATCTGTTAACAACTCTGCCTACGCATTGCAATCAGCAGATTACCAGTTGAAATCCTTTTGCAAGAAGAAAATCAACACACTGGTTAGTGCGGGACCTATCCGCATCCCTTAATTGAGTTGGAAAACTGCAACTCACACAGCAAGGCATTACCCTCTGACCAGAATATTGTCTACGGCTGCCACTGCGAGTCCAACAAGGTAGGGGAAACGACCCCCTCCGACCGTAGTACCCTGTATAACTGGTGTCGAGGTGAACTGAATTTTCAATATTCGAGTAAAAGCTTGGACACCGAGGTGCTCCTCCGCAATATTAAGGACAGATCATTATAGCCCATGCTACTCCCTGGTCAGTATGCTCAACAGAAAAGAACAAACTAATTCTTCCCAAGCCTTTAAACGACTTATCCAATCTGCATACGATAGATATTCGATAGGCATGGTTTCCAGATACCGTTGGTGCTCCAGGTGATGTACGGTTTAAGTCGGCCTTGGCTGAAGCTACAGGTAAGTCTTCTTCTAGACCTCACCTGCCATGTGAAGGACGAGGTGAGACCGGATATCCTTAGAGCTCATTTATTTGCCGTCCTTAATTAGTATCCGGGTTATCGAGCTTTGTTCATTGACGGATCAAAAACCCCTACTTTCTTTCTCGAGTTTTTACACTGTTGAGGTCTACGCCATTTGGCTGCCTTTGAGAGTCTATAGTGAAAGTAACTCCTGGCATCCATTTTTTATTTGTTCAGAGTCGCTGAATGCTATTCATAGCATCTTATGCACCTTGTACAAGCCATACGTGCAGCTGGAAAGACATTTGGTTTTCTTTGTACGCCGACGCAAGTGGACATCTCCGATAATGAGGAGGCCCACAAGGTGGCACATCCCAAATTTTGTTTCATTATGTTTGATTTGCAGATGCCCTGTACCAAAAATGGGACCGAGACTTGGTAAGACGAATGGAACAACACAGCTAGTAAATTTAAAGGTAATTATGTACCCTGGGAAGCTTGACTAAGGGTGAGAACAGTACGCGGCGAGAGTCTAGCGCTTGAGGGGGACAGTCTATGTCGATGATGAAACAATATCATTAAATTATATGAAGCCGTGCAGTACAAGGAAAGAGCGGATAGTCTCGCTGCAACTGTGATTGGTGCGTTTCATAGCGTACGTCATCAGATCCAAGCTTACTTCGTTGCATTTCATGTTTTGGAACGAAATAAATGTAAAATATCATATTATACCATATTTGTGTCTCTATCTTCAGCGCTAGCCTCTCTCTCTTGCTTAAAGCAGTTCTAACATCATCAGCTTTTCGCCTCTCGCTATCCTCAAGCGCTAAACCCTCGCCGCGTACTGCTCTTACCCCAATGTGTAGGGAAAGTGTGGTTCCCACTCGTTTAAGGGTGAGGCACACTGACCTCACAGTAGCGTACATGCTGCTTAGAGAAGATCGTCCGATGTATATATGGTAGCTTCAATGTGATACTAATTATGCAACATGCTCTAGGAGAATGTGGGCAATTCTTATTTGTCGCAGGGTGTAAATTAAAATATTCTTTATTATGTCCTTCTGCTGGGTTTTAGGCCTGAATTAATAAATAGAGTGAGGGAATGCATATAATTAATAAATAAAACAAAACAAAAATTGAAAAAATTATTTATTCACCGCAAATGTATATATTAAAATCAACCGATTTGACTTTTAAAACTTCTTCCTTGTGTGAATGAAGTGATTCATATTTATGGTACTAGATTCATTCATATTTAACAAACGAGTTTGAATTTTCATGAAAAAAATGTTAATTCGTCTGGTTAAAATATACGACAAACAAAAATTTGCTAGATAATAATGTAAATTAATTTAGATTATTTACTACTTGCAAATTTGCAGCAGTTCTTATCAGTAGAATAAGAAACATACAAGTTTTTGTGATGGATTAGAAGCAATTATGATATTTTGCAAAAATGAAATTGTTGCTTTTAAACCAATAGAAATGTGGGTTACTTTTAGCTCCTCCCATGTTACTATAGAAACGCAACATTTTGTTATCGTAAAACCATTAAAAATTTCGAAATTAGTTCAGTTCAAAATTTATGCGATTCATTTTAGAAAATGAATTCAATTTTCTTGGAAAAATTATGAATTTCAAAATTTATTGGGAAAAGTCAATATGATGTTTTAAAAATTTTGAAATTTCTTTAAATCTGTTGAAAATCTTTTCTCAAAATTTCTCTGTTTTCCATATTTTCACGGTTTTTTAAAATTGCCTTTGAATTTTCTATTTTTTCTGACACGGATTTTGCAACTTATTTCCCATATTTTACAATTTCCAAATTTCTCAAGGAAATTAATTGAATTAATTTTCGGCAATGAATCGTATAAGCTTTCAACTGAAATAATAATCCATCTTGAAGTGAAATAAGGGAGGTAGGGTAGGGGATGATATGGATGAAAGGGTGGAACATCTCAAAGTTAGGAACTATTAGTAGGTCCTGGTGATATATTTATGTTTATTGTGTTGTGCGGAGGCAAATTGACAAAGCAAGGAACTTTCAACTCCCCCTCCTTCCCATTCCACCAAATATATTTCCTCAAATTTTCCTCACCATCACACAAAAGACGAAAAAAAAAAGGAAAATACCCGAATGTGTGCACATTATTAAACTTTTCCGCCCATTCTGATGTTTACATCTGAACAAACACAAACTTTTTCTTACTATTTTTTTGTTTTTTGTTTTTGCTTTTTAGGGTTTCGTATAATGTAAGAAAATTGAAATATAAAAAAATGAAAATTTAAAATTTAAAAATACAAAATCCAGTTAAGGATACTAAAGAGTTTTAAACGAACTTGAATGTAAAGTAAAAGGACGTTCTCTCAAATATTAAAATGTCGAAAAATGTTAAAATGTTAAAAAAGTCAAAATATTCAAAAATGTCAAAAAATATTAAAATCAACCTTAAGCTTTTTGATATTTTCTGATGTTTTAATATTTTTCATATTTCTATTAATTTCTTTTTAACAAATTTTGACATTTGACATTTAACTTTTAACATTATCTCTTTTGACATTTTCAACTTTCACATTTACACTTTTGACATTTCATTTTTAACATTCTCACTTTTGACATTTCACTTATGACATTTTCACATTTGACGTTTACACTTTTGACATTTTGACATTTACACTTTTGACATTTTATTTTTGACATTCTCACTTTTGACATTTCACTTATGACATTTTCACATTTGACGTTTACACTTTTGACATTTTCAATTTTGACATTTACACTTTTGACATTTTGACTTTTGACATTTGCACTTTTGACATTTCTGTTGTTTTCGAGTAAAATAAGAAATAAAAAAAACCAATTCCTTGTTTTTATAAAAACTGTAAGATTGTTATGGAAAATAAATTTTTATTTTTAATTCCAAAAGTAAATAACAAATTAATTTTAATGGAAAATTAATCATGAGAAACCTTTATATACAAACGAAGTTGGTACTTGTGTATTTTTTGTATATAGTTTTCTATTCCTCATTTCTTTCTTTTTCTTCTTTGTCAGTCCCGAGTTTAATCCACCCGGGGGTGGGGTGGTTTTGGTGAAGTAAAAAAAAAGAAAAGAAAAAAAAATGTGGATATTAAACGTCTTCGGGGGAGGGTAAGAAGAAGTGAAATTTCCCTCGCAACATTTTACTCCCCCTGCATTCCGAGCTACTGCTACTCTCTAACAGCGGTGAATACAGATGGGTGTGGTTGGCGGCGGCTAAAGGGGCGGCGTTGTCATGGCGACGGCGCCACATCGACATGCCATGAAAAATCCCCGAGCGCCTGAAAAACATAATCAATAGTCATAATTCCGAACACAGAGCGAAAAATGGTTAACACAGTTCTTGTTTCTTTGCATACACTCCATACCCTCCATAAATTAAATGTCATAATAATAAATAGTTAAAATGTCAAAATTTCAATATTTCAAATGCCTATTTTTAACGAAATTGAAAAGGCCGTATATCAAATCTAAATGTCTGTGCGGGAATGTTGGTCAGTAAGACTTTTTTTTTAAATTTCCCGCCATTGTCTTCTGTTTTGTCAAAATATAATGAAATTAAAAAGTGGAGGTTATGTTTTACGTCATTTAGCTTTTAAAAATAGATTAGTTGTGTGAAAATTATTTTAATCTTTATATTTATTAATGAAATATCTGTTTACTACATTACTATCTATTCTATATTGTTATTTTTTTTTTTTCTAATTATAAATTTTACAAAATTTAAAAAAATGAATGAATCTTCAAAATCGTACATTCATGTTTTTCTATGAATGACGCAATATAATTTGAAATTCTAATTTTTTGAATATAATTCGCAAGTTTTTATTTGTAATTTGCCTATCGCAACAGAGTTTTTGGAAAAATATATCTAAATATTATTTGCATACAACAAAAAAATATCTAATTATTTAAAATTCAAATATTTAAACTTACTATTTTTCAAATTCTGGAATAAATCTAAATAATATAAAGTTAGAGAGAGACAGAGAATATGATAAAATGTCGAATGTTAAATCGTTAAACTTGAAAAGTTTCCATATAAAATCTAAATAATGTTTGTGTATGTGTTTGGAAAATAAAAATTTAAAAACCTGAAAGTTAAAAATTATAAATTCGAAAATAATAAAATTTTAGAATTCTGGAACTGCAAAGAAAGTAAAAAACCGATAGGTTCTCTTGATTTCTTATAAACTTTAAGTTTCCTTGATTTTTCACAATTTTGAGAAATCTAGAAAACTGATCAAACTCTTTTCGACATTTTGATAATTTTTCAATATTTATGATTCTTTAACAGTTCAAAATTGTTTAGGAATCTAAACATTATCCGACAATTTAATTTTTAACAACATGATATTTTTTTTTACATTTTGTTACATGTCACCGTTGAAATTTTCATATTGACGTAACATTTGTTACATGAGAAAATGTTAAATTTCAAAATGTCAAAATATTAAAACATCAAATTTTAAAATGTCAAAAGGTTAAAATATCGAATTCAAACATGATGATCGCAAAAGAAATTGAGAAATTTTCTGAAATTTCTCAATCAGAATATTAGAAACCAAAAAAATCTGAAAATTGCAAAAATCAAAAAGAATTGATCAAAACAGTCAATTGACTATTAATTAATTAAAATTTGTCGTTTTGACATTATACATTTGAACTATATCTTGTCTTATAAAATTTGACATTTTAACAATATCTTGTGTCAAAATCAAAATTCTTATTCAAGCTTCCAATTTTTTTATTTTTCCAATTTAAAATTTTAATTTTTTTACTTTCTTGATTTTTCAATTTTTCGACATTATTTTCATTTCTCAATTTATTGAATTTTTATATTTTCGAAATTTTCGATTTCTTTGATTTTTCATCATTTTCGATTCTTGATTTTTTTTTATTTGGTTAATTCCAATTAATTAAATTATTTTCGTTGTTCAGGACAATAACCAAAATCAAAATATGGACGACGTTTCGTTTTTATTGAAGAAAACTTCTTCAGGACAAGAAGAAAGTACACAAAATAGACACAAAACATAAAAACTAAAGAAACTTCTGATCATCACAATAATTTATTAACTAACTTCTTTTTTTTTTTTGCTTTTTCGAAAGTTCTAATTTTAAATGTTGCAACGACACATTTTTTAATTTTTGATGACATAGAGAATTAATCACACAGATTGTCTTATTTTTTTCATTTTTTAAATTTTTATTTGTTTTTTAATGTAAACGGACAGACAGACTGACAGATAAAAATGGCAAGAATAAACAATAAATATGTAAACGTATTGCTATAATCTTCGTTAAATAAAGAGGCGCTGGCGTTTTATGTCGCCCGCCGTTAGAATCCAAAGGGAGGTGCTTAGGGCGCGCCGACGCCCGGCATCCCGTGACGTCACACCTGATAATCAAGAGCTGATACTCAATAATGGCGTCGCGGCTTTGCCATAGCGGCGACAAAGTTCCTTCACTAAACAGTGAATCTCAGGGCACATAACGCGTTAAAAAAAAATAAATAATAGTAATAAAACAAAAATAAAAAATTTTAAAGGCGGGCGTGAAATTTTTGTTTTCTAACAAAAAAAAAACAAAATTAATAATAATAAAGAAAAATAGGAAAACGCGCGCGTGAACGCGCTTTGATCAAATTATGCCAAAATCCTCACAGAATCAACACAAATCCCGCAAAAAAAACCGCTCCCACTGAAAATAGAATAATAAATAAATAAATAAATAAGGTAACGACGGCGGCGATTTATTCAAGATTCAAGGCCGCGATAAGACCCACTTGTGTGATAAGAAAAAAAAGCCACTAAAACGAAATTTTTGTGTGTTGTGTATGTGCATGTGTTAATAAACGGAAGGTGGTTTCGGCGTGTGAAGTATCTTCTAGGAAGCGATGTCCTTGTTAGAACAATCTAGGGGTCTAGCACACGTCCAAGGGTTGCCACCTAGTGGTCCGATGATGCCGCCACATACGATGGACGGACCGCCAAATTCCGACGTCCTACTCGCTCTACTAGCCCGGAATAAAGCACTAGAAGGTAGAAATATTTTGTTATCTATAACTACCGGATTAACTACCAGATTTTCAAAGATAATACCGCTACCGGAACAATAACCTCATTAACGATAAAATTAATCTGTTTCATAAAAACAATTAATAAACAAACTGCATTTCTTTTTTTAATTCTTTATTTTAATTTTATAAAATTACAGTTTTTAAAATACACAATTTTGATCTTTTTTCCTTTTCTTTATTTGATAATAAATTAAGTTCTTTTTCTGTTACATTAAAAAATATGAAGAATTTATCAAGAAATTTCTAGAAAGCTTCTTGAAAAATGAAGAATTTTTTTTTATATAAAAAAAAAACTTTTAAAATTGTTTTTCTTTTTTATTTTAAGAATCTAAAATTGTAGAAACCTCTGAAATCTCTCAAAATGCCAGAGTATTCTAATTTTGCCAAACCTTTAAAATTTCTCAATAGAAACCTTTAAGACCCAATACCAGAAATCTGTAAAATGTATGAGAATACCAGAATGCTCTAAAATTTAATTAATTTAATAAAAACCTTTAAAATTCTTCAAAATGCCAAAGCCTATTAAAATATCTTAAATCTCTGAAACCTATGATAATACTAGAAGCCTCAAATGCCAGAAGCATCTAAAATCTAAAATACCAGAAACCTCTAAACCTTAAATAATAAAATTACGAAACCTCTAATATCTAATTTCCATAAAATTATCTATAACTTTAAAGCTACAGAAAGTTTTGAAACGTATCGATACCTCTAAAATCTATCAAAATTCTATAATTTCTTTTTCTTTTTCTGATTTCGCCTTTGGATAATAATTACAATTTAAAAAAAAAATTTTTTCTGTGTCAGGACAATAAAATACTTCAATTATTAACTCCGTATTTATTCAGCCATTTTTAGGGTCATGTAATTATTTTAGCTCTTTTGTAAAAAGTAGTAAAGCACCAATAACTTTAAATATCTTCAAAATTTATGATTTTTCGTAATAGAAACCCGAATAAAATGAAAAAGGAACATTGTTCGTCTTCTAAAATGTTTTCTCAGATTTGGCCTAATTTTTTTCTTGGATTTGGCCTAAATTTTTGAAACTCATTTAAATCCGTTTAGATTTACCAATTCATCTTTGAAAAAGTTTAGGAAAATTTTGATATGTTGAAGAACATTTTGACATATTTAATAAATAAAAAGTAAAGAAAAACTTTTGTATCTAAATAAACAGATTTGGATTACAAATACGATTAATTTTTCTGGACGTATTTGTTCAATTTCGAATTTTAAGTGTTAATTAACCCCTTCTAGGTATCTAAATCAAAATGGAAATTGGAAATTAGGTTGATGATATCAATATAAAGTAGAAACTTTTCTTTGAATCTTATATAATTTGTTTCATCAAAATTTTCAATTGTTCATATTTCCTATTTTACAACATTTTCAAATTTTGCATGAATTGTTTCTCAAATTTTCATTTTTTCTTCTATTTCAAATTTACAGTTTTTTATTTTTTAAATTTTCTCTTTTTTGGGTTTTCTAATTTTCGAGTTTCCAAAATTTTTGGAAAATTTTTATTTTACAAATTCAGTTTTATAAATTAAAATATTCGATTTTCCATTTGTGTATATATATATATATATATATATATATATATATATATATATATATATGCATATAAAATGCCAAAATGTCAAAATATCTAATATGAAAGTATAAAATTCTCAAAATGGAAAAATTTTAACTTTAATATCTAATGTCAAAATGTCAATTTCAAAAATCAATACATCAAAATGACAAATTTTCAAAATGTGAAGTGTCAAATAGTAGAGCAGTTAACTTGATCTCCAATTATTTAATTCGTACATTTCCTTTATTTATATTTGAAATAATCAACGCGGTTTTCTGTTAATCGGCGGAAATTTTAAACATTTTTGCGGTAAACCCAAACGAACCAATTAAAAGAAACGAAAACGAACCATTTAAATAAAGTGAACAACTCATTTATTAGTTAATCAATTTCGTTTCGAAGGGGGTTGATGCATGCGCCAGATAGGAAGTGAAAGGATGTCCGGCACGTGGCTGTAAGTTCTAGTGGTGGCGGTTGTTAATCGAACTGAATTGCTCGAAAGCTTCAACTATAAACTGTTGACACTGATGGAAATTCACCACATTTCCTGCTTATTTCTAATATTTCCGGTGGTAAATCTGTGTTTCCTGAACAGCATGATAAATGATTTTCGTACGATGGTACAGAAACATAAGGGTGGATGAATATAATACTAAATTACAATAGTACATTACTATACCAGGCGTTTAAATCATGCGCAATGGATTCAAAATATTTCAAAAATCTAAAAAAATATGCACGCAAAAATAACGCACAACAGAAGAATAAATTTCAAGAGAAATGCGATCTTACAACTCCTGTTCTCATAATATATCCCATTACAGTTCAATAAGTAAAACAGAGACGTGAACCAACGCCATCTACATTGGGTTCAGGGGATTGAATTCCCAAATGTTTCCACTTAGAACTGACAAAGTCATGCTTGTAAGTAAAAATCCCGACAGGAACGCATACTAAGCTGTATGTTAGCTTGACTAATTAAAACAAGTTTAATGAGAAGCAGCAAGATGTGAGGCACTTACATGTTTGGGAATTCAATTCTCTTAACTCATTGCAGATGGCGTTGTTTTATATCTTTGTTTCACTTTAGTATTGTTTGGCATATTTGAACATTTTGAAAATTTGGAAATTTTTTCATTTTTTCATATTTTGATATATTTGTGACTTGTGACATGTGACATTTGACATTTGACATTTGTCATTTGACATTCGACATGCGATATGTGATATGCGATATGCGATATGCGATATGCAATATGCGATATGCGATATGCGATATGCGATATGCGATATGCGATATGCGATATGCGATATGCGATATGCGACATGCGATATGCAACATACAATATGCGACATGTGACTTTTGACATTTGACATTTGAACTTGACATGCAACATGTGACATTTGACATACAACATGTGACATTTGATATTTGACACTTGACATGTGACATGTGAAATTTTTTTTAAATATTGTAAACATAAATTTCTTAAAAGAAATTATTTATTAACTCATTATAAATTTATTTGGTTTCAAAGAATTTTTTTATCATCATCTTCAAGTGTAATCGATAAGGATACTTGTTTGTAAAGATAAAAAATATGATATAAGGAAAAAATATTGATTGTCTAGTACCTGCATGTACCAATAATTCGATTACATAAAAAAATAAACTCTACCGTTCAGATAAGATCTGTACATTCACATGTTGCGTATATTTATCTAAAAAAAAGATTGCAACATTTATTTGTTATTGACTTTATTCATTAACGATAAAAAAACGAGAGGTGAACATTTAAATGTTTCTTTTTTATTAAACTTACAATTTAATCTTGGATTTAAAAATAGGTAAAGAATATATATATTTGTATTAATTTTTGAATTTTTTGTTTTATAATTTTATTTATTTATTATATTTAAAAAAAATTATAATTTTAAGCTTAACATATTTGATAACTATTATTATGTCATTTCACAATATTGTCATTTTTTTCAAATGATTACAATGTTTATCAAAATATATTTTTGGGGTATCTGGAAAAGGTAAATTTTATTTTATATTAAAAACATAAATAACTGAAAGTGCATTGCCAAAACAAAGAAATAGAAATTCATGTGCACCACATGGTATAAGTAAAACTTCTTTAAAAAAAACTTAAAGAACCTAAAACAACCTTAAACAACCTCTAATAACCTGATTTTCACTTTTGACATTTTCAATTTTGACATTTACTCTTTTGACATTTACACTTTTGACATTTACATTTTGACATTGAAACTTTTGACACTTTCACTTTTGACATTTCACTTTTAAACAATTTTTTTGAATTTTTTTAATTATTCGATTTTTTCGGTTTCTTGAGAATTTTAAAATTTTTCCCATTTTCTTTTTTGATTTTTTTTCATTTGTGTTGGATAATTCCATGACTCTGACGTCAGATGATTTTGATGTCACGTGACGCTGATGTCACCTGACGCTTTTTGAAATTTTCATACTTCTCACGTTTTTAGACAATTTATCATTTTTTGTCATTCTTTGATTTAGTATCTAGGAAGCTTTGACATTTTCACGACATTTTAAGAAACTTTTTTGAATATCTTGGACTGCGCCAAAAATAATTTTGAAAGTTTAAATTACAACACTAAACTTAATAACTAACATATTTCATAAAATAAACCAAGTTTGTTTTTTTTTATTTTTAAATTTTTCCATATTACAATTTTTCATTTTTCTTTTTTTGATTTTTCAAATTTTTCCAAATTTTTTATTTCTTGATTTTTGAGATTTTTAAAATTTTTCATTTTGAAAAAACAAAAATAAATTAAAGGTTTTCATTACAACAGCACTAATACTGTACAAACGATGCATGAAAAAGCTGCACTCATTTTTTTTAATTCATCGTTTATTTGAAAAAACACAATATAATGGCGCGAAGTTTAAAAAAATATCAAATTTTGCCTCCCATTTTCGGAGGGTTGAGGAATCGATAGAAAATTGTGACAAAGGAAATGTCCCCCTTAGTTTTCGATATACTTTCCGAATCTGAAATCAGAATTGAAAAATATCTAAAGATAGAAGTGTCCATATATACATGTTTACGACTTCAACATGTAGAGTTTACATATAAAAGTGAATTAGAGAAGAGTTTATCATTTCAATTAAAAAGACAAATGACAAGGCATCATGAATGTTATTCTATTTGCATGGGGTAAATACGGCCGGGCAAATAATAAGAAGTACAAACAGTTATTAAAATGAATATAAATAAAAGAGTCGGTGTATATTCGAATCAAACCGCAGGGTAGCGCATAGTTTACACAAAGGGCCGAATCATATCAAGTGGGGTGGCCCTTTTATATAACATAAACGCGCGCGTGCTTCACGCTGTAATTTGTCTGATGTAACCCACCTCCCCCATACGTGACTTGATTAATTCTTTTGGGATTTCGTAACCATAACCATAACCAGCACTAATCATCATTACCTATCGATCGAACGGATTATTTTAATATTATCGTGGATATGTGAATTCCATTGGATTGCGACTTTCTATTTCAAAGAATTGAATTAATCAGTTAGTCAGAGATTTGCATAACTAATGGCCGTCTCTAACGGATACTACTTTAAACAAACTATTTTAATTACTAAATTATGGTTTGATTGACAATAACACATTCATTAAAATAATTAATTCTAACAGAAGATTGTCATTTCCTTTCGTTTCTTTTATTTTATTTATAACCTTATAAGAAGTTTACATTTCAATATAACACTATTGATTTTTATCTGTAAGAAACAACAATTCTTGGTCTAGAATCATACTGCTCCGATTAAATTTACAAACTTTCAGCAGAAATCTATATTTTTTCATTTCTGATCCTATTTTTCTTTATATAACTACAATATTTATTGTTTCATTTTCATTTCTAAATTTAAAAAACTTTCTTTGACAGAATTTTTTAATTCAGTTTCTTTCTTAATCTTACACATTTTCTGTGTTTTAATTTTCTTCAGTTCTTCAAATTTTAATTTATGATATACATAACCTAAAAAAAATATCTAACATACATTAAAAAAAAATCAAAAATTATATCAAAATTATTTCATAAATCAAAACTAATATCTAAAAATTAAAAAAAGAAACCGTTGGGATTCATTTTATTTTTATAGGTTGGCATACATCAACAAAAAGCTTCATTACCTAGCTATTGGGTGGATGACGCATAACCAAAACTTTGTAGCCATATAGATCATTATTATAAAAAAATTATTTCTTAAAAATCGCATTTTCTATTATTTTTCTTTTTAATCAGACGAACACTTTCAACAGGTCCAAGATAAAAGAATTCAATCCCGGCGAGTCTCTATCTCACGATCTTCCTCTTCCCAGTGTCCCGCGCGAGACACCTGGAAAGCGAAAGGTCGTGAGTTACATTTTGGCCACCATTTTCGAGGTGTTGTTCAACAGCTACCAAAATGCAACAAAGGAACTACCCCCGTCACTTTTCAATGTACTTTCCGTATCTTCAATCAGAATAAAATAAAAAACTCAAGAAAACATACTCCACGTACCCGCATACATACACACACACACACACACACACACAAACATTTAGATTTCATATTCGAACTTTACAAATTCGTGAATAATAATAATAATAATAGATATCAAAGCTCTTAGAAACGAAATATGTCATCTGTCACAATTCAAATATTCTCTGAGCTTCAATGACTAGATTTCTAAAAAGAAAATAACAAAAATATTAAGAGCTCTTTGAATATTATCAATCTCCATGGTTGTAATAACAAATTTGTCACATTTTCATTTTAAAAATATTGTGTAGTCAGACGGTGGTTATTGCGCTGACAGATTATAAATTCAAATTTGATTTTTTTTAATAGAGGTATGATGAAGAAAATCTAAATCGGTTTGTATTACATAATTATTTTTTTAATAGATCTATTCGATAGTTTTATTGGTGCATTTCCCTTTCACTTTTATTTCATTGTGTCCTTATCTATTAAATCAATTTTCGATTGGAATGTTCACTTTGTGTTGGAAAGTGGGATAGAAATATTAAAGTACATTGGAAAGATAAAGTTGATGGTCAACGAAAATCAGCGATTTGAAGCGGAAAATTTAATGTTAGGAAGTTTTTGGATATAAAAATATGTATGTACTAGTATAAACTATCAAAAATGTCATATTTATTTTTTGAGCTTATTGTCAAATCATTTAATTTTAGTTCTAAACCATGTCCAAAGAGGAAGAAACACTCAAAGAAACTAATAAAGCAGTAAGAGATTGTTCAGATTCAAAACAGGCAGAGGTACAAATTTCTAATCTATTTACAACCCAAAAATCTGTAAGTCCATTAGCTACCATTTGCGCTATTGCAATTGGTAACAAAAAGAGAGTTTTAGAAATGCCAATAAATAAGGCTAATGAAAGTTCTGATGATATCCAGAGGTGTAAATATCCACAAATCTAGATGTCGGTGAAGTGTTAAAAAAAGATATGAACGTTCGTACCAAGGAAAGAAATAAACAATGATAGATAAGGACAGAAGTTCGTTAATTTAATTTACAAGTTTATTATTTGTTTTAATAAATATTTGTTTTTATGAATTTATTTTCGCATGTGATATAAATCAATTGTTTTAGTAGTAATATCAGAAAATTTCCAAATATCAAAAAATGTTAGTAATTACATAATGTTAAAATTGCTAACAATAAAAGAAACTCCAAAAAAATTTTGATAAAATTGAAAATGTCTAAAATGGAAGTGTCCGAGAATGTTAAAAAGTGTTAAAATGTCGTATATGCAAAAAAAATTTCATTTTCTTAGAAAAACTCATTTTCCAAATCCCAATATCTATTTTAACTTCTGTTGAGCGTAAATTTTATGAAAACATTTTTTTAAATTTCTCTTTTGTTTTCTCTACATACCTACTTTTGCATTTTCCTACATTTGAATGTACTTTTGGAAAATTGAATGATAAACGAGTGGGAATAAAGAGAGGGCGCTACAAATGGAAAACCTTCATAAATAACCCTCCCACACATTAATTCCTCGCCTACCCGTTCCGGGGATAATCAAAACTGGTAAAACTGTTAATGAAGAAACCATAATTTATCTCCTGACCAATCGTTCGGAAAAAATCGTGCGGTCAATTTATAATTCACGAAACAATCTGTAGAAAAGTGAACTGAAGGAAAAAAGAGCATCGATGCTAACCTAATTACATCCCCCTAGTTCGCGTAGAGAGTGCAGTAGAGAACATCCCCAGATTAAAGTAGATACACTGTTGATCTGTAGATTTCCCATGTGAACAGCGGCTACATGTAACAAGAGTAGGAAGTCACGTGGCGCTTGCCCACCCTGGCACGTGCATCCCTTTTTTGAAATAAAAAAAGGAAGGCGAAATAATAAAAGTTGGGCGATGAACGCCCCAGAACGGCCGCCGGTGAGGATGAGCGCTAAGTGCCGCCACGGTATTTAGTTTCGCCCCGAACCTTTTTTTGCTACTGTATAATTATATTTGCGGGGTGTACACCCCTTAAGCACAATACGTTTTTAATGAAATTGTAAATATGTAGGGATCAAACTTGCCACTCTTATATTATTTAATTAAGTGATTCTATTTAAATTGAAACATAAGCTTTTCGTTTTATTTTAAAAATATCACAAAAATTTCCAAAATTCTAAAATTTCAAGTATCAAATTGTCAAAATAGTAAATATTACTACTTCAAAAATGTTAAATTCTTTATTTTTCATGAAATCTAAAAATCTGCGATTGTGGACTCTTTTATCTTCATGAATTTTTAAATTCTGACTGAAAAATTTGGAAAGTATTTCGAAAAATAATGGAAGTAAGTACTTTTTTGTCGTATTTTAGTATACGTTCAGGAACCTCCCAGAAAATTTCGAGATTTTTTATTATTTCAATTTGACATTTTTGACATTTTGATATTTTAATTTTTTTGACATTTGACATTTTAATTTTTTTGGCATTTGACATTCATTTTTTGATATTTTCAAATTTGGTACCTTAATTTTTGGATACAAAATTTTTCTACTTTATTTTCAAGTTCGTTTTGGCAATAAGTTACCAGACGTCCTACATTTGATGGAACATTTACATTCGAGAAGTTCGTATTACATTAAAAAGTGTCCCGCCAAATATCCCACAAGAAACAAATGTAAATGTCTCTATAGTTAACTTTTTTGAAGTAAAGGACTAAAATTCATTTATGTTTCTTTCCTATATATTTTCTCACAACCCCAATAAGGATCACATTTCTTCTAAGCGTTCCAACATTCTCCTCAACAAAATCTAGTCGCTCAGTATTCTCAACTAATTGATTTTGATGTCGTTGTCGACTAAATAGGGAAAAAAATATTCCACGTCAATAATTTTTAAGTGAAAAGAGATCGGTGGATCATATATGTCAATGCATATTTAATGATTGAGTGGGGTGTAAGGGGGTGTTACCTTTTAAAAAATTCAGTGCGATCACGCGCATATTCCACTTGTCAACACCCCACAAAATACGAAAAAAAAAACAACTCGAAATATTACATAATTACTCAATAAAGTTATTGTGTTGTGAAGAGGGATGTTTTTTAACTTCTGTTTATGATGACACGCAACACTGCGCTTAAGGGTAGTACCATACACACATTAAAGATATTACAACACAATATGTTTATTAATAATGTAACATTTGAGCACATATGGCTACATACATATTTATAACACTTTTCAGATGGATGAGGAGAGGAGGGATGGATGAAATAAAAAAAAGTCAAATTTTCAAAATTCTTAATTTCTTTTTTATATTGGAAATCTTTAATATTTTGACATTTGTTGTTTTGTGCTTTTATTTGTATGCCCTCCACAAAAAATTTTAACTTCAAAAATGAAATCGAAAAAGAAAAAACGAAAATTTTTGAAATTTTGACGTTTGTTTGTAAGTGCCTTTATAATTTTTTTGAAGTTATGATTTAAAAATAAAATTGAATGCATTTTTATTTTTTAATCTAACGCCCTAAAATAATTGAAATCTGTTTTGTAATTTGAGGGCGTGAAAAGGTTGTCGAACAATGGATTGAATGATATCAACATCCGGTCTGTTCTTGTTTTGGTCGAGTGATCCACAATAATGTACCATTCGATGGTTTGGGTTTGGTGAAATTTTTTGATTTAGTTTACGAAATTTTGTGTGTGTGTGTGTGTATGTATATGTGTGTTCATATGGCGCAGATGTTAGATTCTTCTTCCTTTTGGAAGCCTTGTTTTAGATCACATATGAGATGGCACGTGTTGGTGGTGGGCTTCGTGACACGCGACCGCCATGTGGCTGATTGAAACTTAGGGGATGGACAAACTTACATGATTTCCAATACGATAACGCGCGGTTTTTACTTTCACGTGGCAACGTTTAGCGTTTTCTATTTTTTTATTTTCAGCAACTTGAAAAATTCGCATGTGAAATCTCCTGAATTCTGATTGCAAATTTGAAATCTGCATTTTTCTATCTGTTAAGGAACATCATGAAAATGGAATTTGGTGTGACAATTTTTTAAATTTCCCGCCGTTGTTTTTTGTTTTTTTCTTAATAAATAATGAAGTTGAAATATTTAAGTGTACAGGACATACCAAATAATTTTAATTTCACGTCATATATGCCGTCATCAAACAAAACCAGGTGAACTAACATAACTGCACTTCCGGCGCGAAATTATAACATTGAAATTTAAATCTCGCACATATTTCAATATTGGCAGCACTGACTAAAAATGTGCGGTGTTGTATTAAATTTGACACTTCGAATTATTTGATATAAAAATTCGAAAATTATCTGTCAATTGATAATTATTTAATTGTTTGACGTTTCATAAATAAGGAGAAATATTACAAACTAGCGACATTGCACGGATGTGACGTCACATAGTAATGATGACGTGCAATTGAAATTGTTTGGTATGGCCTGTAGGTTAATGTTTAAAAATGTGTTAGTTATGAAGTCTGGTGTTGTTGCATGCCAACCTTAAAAAACTTAAAATCTCAAGAATGAACCAGTTGAGAATGTTCAGACGCATTGTCAATAGGAATTTGAAAGCAAAGAGACAAAGAAACAAAATTTCAAATATCTAAAGACAAAAATTTAAAATTTCAGTTTTCTTATCATTCCATCTCTTTCCAAACCATTCAATCCACCACTACTACATCCTTGTCCTATTAATTTTAATGCGAAAATTGAAAGAAATTTCAACTATCCAAATTTTTCCAAACAAATTTAATTTTTAATAAAAAATTTTTAATTATCTTGCACCCATTCATTATTAGCCAAAAATTAGAAAACACTTTAAAATTTATGAATTGAACAAAAACGAGCAAATTTCTGATTTTTTGTTATTCAAAATTTCTATAAGGAAATCGCATTTTCCAACAAAAAAAATTTTTATTTAAAAGTCGTATTTGCCATGAAAAATCGAATTTTCAATGAAAAATCGCATTTTCCTTGAAAAATTAAGATAATCGTAAGTTGTCTGGTAGGTGTGGTAACACTGCTTTCCACAAAAATATATTACCAACCTATTTATAGCGGAAATCCGTTTTACACCAAATGCATTTTTTTTTCGCGAGCTTAAATTATTGAATTCTTCACATCCTTTTCTATGTGCCCTTGATTAAAAATGTCAAAATGTCAGAGAATATCAAAAATATTAAATATGTCATAAAATTTCATTGACAAATTTGTAAAAATGCCTAAAGATTACAACAAATGCAAACGGTAGCGATAAAGAATATTAAAAATATCCAGAAATGTCGAAATGCGAACCTTCAGTCATTCTGACGTTTTTATTTTTTCTTTTTACATTAAAAATAAAATTTCAAGTTCGTATTGGCAATGCACCGAGCAACCTCAACTGGCTTTTGTTGTTAACATTATAAAAATCTTTCCTGTATTATATTTTATGATATGTCTTTAAGGTTAATACGTCATATCATGTGAGAAAGGATGATATGTTTGTCTTATCACGTTGGAAAATTATTTATAAGTCTAAGTGATAAGAAAATAAAGTTAAAGAATTATAAAGGATCGTTTTTTTAATCAGAACATCGCCATATTTCACAAAATTATTAAATTATTTTTCACATTTCAAGTGAGAAAGTTGAAAGATGCATCTACATACATATATTAAGGTTTGTACAATTGTACCGACATGGCAACAGTGGGCATATATAAAGTGGGGAAGTACGTAAAAATATAAATGAAAAGAAATATTCATTTAGTGTGTCCACACCAATCCAATTACATGTTACTAAATTTAAAAAAGAAATTCATTTTGATCTCCACTTTCGCGAGTTCTTGAAAAGATTCAAAAATATGACAAAACAAACAACTCCCATTACTTTTTCATTGTTAAATTCTAAAAATGTTAAATGTACCACCCCCACTCACACGACTTTCAGAGAAATATAAAAGTTCGTCATTATGCTAATATTGTGTGCAAATAAAATTTGATTAGAAAATAACGATCTGCCTCTCCTTTCCATTAAAATATGCAGATCCGTATTCAATTAATTTAATTAAGTAAATGAATGCCCCTTTGGTTCTTTATGGAAAAACTATAATTTATAAAGGAAACGCAAAATAGACAATCAGTTGATCAGATCTAACATCGCAAACATGCAACTAGCAGATAATTTCCATTTTCATTTCCATTTTCACTTAAATAATTTACATAGAAAATCCGTGCATCGAATAGCGTTGTTGAAAACACCGGTTGATTCTGGAAGGAAGGCGGCACGGTTTTAAGGTCGCTGGCCCACGAGGGTTAAAAGCGTCTTGCCTTCAGGGGGTAGTGATTATCGGCATATCGGGGTTTTGCGGGACTGGAACTGTGTGCGGGTGCGGCACCCCAATAGAGAAACCATACACACACACCACCCCGCCGCCCTTTTCTAATCAAGTTGAGTGCCGGACAAAACCAACCCTGTTCCCTGCCCCCCAAAATACCCGTCCTATACCCGCTCATATACAATCGCATTGATCATACATTATTACATAATATATAAACGTACAATTTACATCATTACATGACACATTGCGAGCAACCGATCAAATTTGTTACTTGTTTCTAAAATTAACTCATTATTAGCATTAACAATTAAATAAATATTTTTTTAAATATTTCCAAAATTTTTTTAAATTTTTTTCCACCTCCAAGCAGAATCACAAATATGTCAAGTAATGTCAACATAGTTGGACAATTTGGATATGCAAATTACCGATTTTGGTATGAAAAACAAAAATGCAAAATGTTTTATTTCACTTATAATAGTTTCATTTTGATGTTTTTAATGGTTTACACATAGAAAAAAAGCTTTTTTTAATGGAAAATAAAAGCTTGCATCATTAAACGGGTAGAATATTAAGTTGGCAATTTTATAGGCACCTTCCTAAAATCAGGGCGCGTTTTACTTCGGCTGATTGCGCCGGTAATGAAATGCGGGGTACATAATTACAGGTGATTACCACCTGGTGCAACATTGGGGTGCGTCAAGGGATTTCATAATCGACCGTAAACCGTGGTCTACGAGCGAGCACCCTGTTCAAATATTCATTTCTGACGTATAAGTGTCGCCGTGGTCGACGTCACACCGGATTTATTATTATATTGTCACGAATTGGTGATATCCCTCCCCCAAATAAATATTTTATTAACTTAAACCGAATTTTCAATTCATGCAAACAAATGTTTCGTTTGTGGAAATATTAAATATCATAATCAAAAGAACAAAATGATAAAATAACAAAATGTTAAATAATAAAATGTCAAATTTCTAATGTGAATCGGCTAAGAATTTCCAAGACACATTTTCTTGTGTTGTAAAATTGATAAAACATATTCAAAAAAATTATTTGTGAACCTATCTGTACAAAATGAAATTTCTGACATGGAATTCTCCATAATTTATTCGATATAAATTTTAATTGATTGATTCATTCAACAAATATTAATTTTATTGTTTTGAATCAATAGTTTTGATAGTTTATTTTTGTTGGTAATTAAATTAAATTAAGTTAATTTGAATAAGTGGAGGACGTAGATAATATCTAGGCACTTCAATTTTGTTTAATATGATATTAGTTATATAGAGATCTAGGATTAAATAAAATTTTTAACTAATTATCTACTTATATTGGCACCACTTGAGAAACAGCTTCATAAACTTAAAAAATGTGACCTGATTTGTACTTCAAATAAATTAAAATTTATATTTATACTTACTACATTATAATACCAGGTGTTGCACGAGGTAAATATAATAGTTATAAAACTGTTATTAAATTTTAAAATATCAAAAATGAAATATCAAAGTCGACTATCAAAGTTTATAAATATATTAATTTCAAAATGTCAAAATATTAGTGAAATAATAACAGTATTTGGGCTAAAAAATCCATTTACAGTGATTTTTAGAGGCTGTGGATGTGAATTTTTTAAAGGAAATGGCGTAGCGCTATGTGACGTAGGGTCACGAAAGTGCGCCTTACAAGTGTATAACGGAAGTTGATCGCGGAAATAGAAAAAATGAAAAGCGATGGAAAAATTTTAAACATTTAAAAATTTTCAAGAAATTGAAAAAATTAAAAATGTCAAAACTGAAATGTCAAAGAATAAATGTCAAAAGTAATATGTCAAAAGTGTAAATATTAATAGCGAAAATGCCGAAAGGTTATATTTTATAGGTTATAGGTTATAGTTTATAGGTTATGGGTTTTAGATTATAGGTTATAGGTTATAACTTACACAAGAAGTTTTACTTCTACCACGTGTATAGTGGTGCACATGATTTTTTTTGTGTTCACAATTTTTTCTATTTCATGCTTGATTTTTCCACTTTCTTGAATTTTTCCATTTTCTTATAATTGTCAATTTTTACAATTTTCGTTTTTCCATTTTCCTTGGTTTTTCGATTATTCCAATTTTCTTTTTCTTTCTGTTTCTTCTGTTTTTCCACTTTTGTTGTTATGTTTTCCTTTTCTTTATTTCGATAATGTTTTCTATTTCCTACCCACATACTTGATTTTTCCTAATTCCTTTTGATTTTTCAACTTTTAAAAGTTTTATCGATTTTCTTGATTGTTTGCATTTTTGTTTCGATTTCTAGCGTTTCTATAAGTGTTTGCCTATCTGATGGCCTATGAATGAATCAAAAATATTGAGTATGTAGTTAGCGAGGATATTTCTTTAATTTAAAAGAATTTTATTATTCCGGTTCCATATTCGAAATGAACATGGAAAAATAGCGGTTTTTCCTTTGTGAAATAAACAACAAAATTGAAATATCTGTGAAGGTTATGTCATTGTTCTGAAGTTTGTTGCAGTACCAAATTTCTAAAATAAAATTGCGCAGCTCAGAATTTCTTGTTTGTTTGGTAACATAAATTGTTCAAAAATTGCGTCTGCACCTACAATACTTGGAAAATTGATACACTCCATTACGTAGCTATGAAGTTCTTAGTTTAGATCTGCGCCCCATTATCCAATAGAGTGGACTTATACTTTTCCTATTATAAGAACGATTTGTGGATAACAAACAAAGTAAGATATTCATAATTGTGTAAAGAAAAGTAAGTACATTTATTTTTTTCTATTAAATATTGAATTTTTAATTGGAAAAATATAATATTTATAATTGTATGATGCACCGGCCACACCCTCACTCCCCCATTGATTACATCCTTTCGATTAGTCTAATGTAGAGCCCGAGTGTGTGTTTTGTCGACAACACTTAAATTCATTGTTTGCATTGTGAAAATCTGACGGACCCATCTCCGGTCACGCACTTGATACAATTCCGTATCTGTAACAACCCTTAGTACTTTGTGCTGGATTTACCCCATGGCGAAAGCCGCCACGCGTTACCTAAATACTTATCGTATTGTCGACCGGCTTAATATTTTGTTAGTTGGAGATTAGAAGAGTATTAAGTGAATGCAGTCAATGGTCGCATTTCAAATGACAAAATTTTTATAATGGGGAAGGAGGATTAAGGGGAGGGTTGCTCGAAATACTAATTGGAATGTAAATAGCATTCAAATAACAAACGTGTACTGGTGACATTCAGAAATGTCATAAACATCAATCAGCAGAAATTTTAGAATTAAGGGCATGGATTTTTTGTTTGTTTTTCTAATTTTAATTTTTTTTTTTCAAATTCTAGAAAAAAAACTTTTTATTCTTTGCGTAACCTTTTTTAATACAAACTTGATATTTTTTTTGCGTCAATAAAATAAAATCCTATTAATTTTTATTGGCAAACGTTTCGACCGAATTTATTTGGTCTTCTTCAGTGAAGAATTAGAGAAAAGATTTGAAACTGTCTTATTCAATTTTTTATTTTATAACCATGATAACCATTAAATACGTTAAATTATACAACTCCATTTCTGATATTTTGACAACTGGCATATAGAACGTCAAAAAAATGTCTTAAGTTCTTGTATTTGATCCTTTAAAAATAAACGAACTTATTTTTATCTACGCTGAAGTAAATTTTATAAAAGAAAACTAATTTTTTAGCTTCTGGCATTTGAAATTTAAAAATTTTGATATATTGACAATCGCTCGTTTGATATTTTAAGGTTAACATGGTATTTTGAGATTATGTTTTACGTTTGACATTTCATTTTTATGACATTATAACATTTGATATTTTAATAACTTTTTATAATTTTTGTTGCTAATTTTATTTATTGCAGCGTGTTTTAAAAAGTATTTTGCGCATGGAGCAGCTACACAGTTGTTTATGCAAAATTTAAAATTTACATCTCTGATTCATAAAGTAAACAAATTTAATTTGGACGATGCATCCCTTAATTCCTTTCCTGATCGTTCAAGCGAATCCAATAGGTACATATAAGTTCCCAAGGGATGCACTAGGTTTAGAGCATTATTCCACCCCTTACCTTAACTACTAGGGATGCGTGTTAGTGAGCACACCACCTGTCGCAATGTTTTACCTTAGAACCTACCATTTATCAGGTAAAAAAAAGTTAATTAATCGCAAGGGTGAATTTACCCGAGCGCGAATATACCAACGGGGTTCCAGGGGATGGTGGTGGATTTAAAAGACGACAGATGCGGCTTGATATTATTCAAGCAAACATGTTGATGCTGAAAGTCACAATACACAAAAGCTTGAATAGGAAAGGTCCGAATGAATGGGGTGAGGGGGTGGAAGGATGTTAGCGGTGATGATTAGGGGCTTCTGGTGCTTTTCTAATCAAACAGAGCGCCACGGAGCTACCAAGCACTGACTTTTCATAACAATGGTCTGATTGAAGCCGTGTAATGTCGGCTTAACATCCCTCTTCGGAAATATTCACCACCCCCGCGTCATTCAACCATACAACGCGCATTCGGAGCTCTTTTCTTTATTGTTTTTTTTTTAATGCGCGATGCCTTTTTTCTCTGATGACGAATGAATGCGCGCAAGTTATCGGATGCTCTAAGAGGTGCTCTCGTTGTTATTTGTGCAAGTCGTCCGAAGGGCAATAATGAGGAATGGGTGAATCATGATGGTGGCAGATGGTTTGAATACGACATGGGCACGGTCACGCGAACACCGAAAGGGCGAACAGATGAAACAGTAAGCAACCAGGGCGCGCTACTTTATGTCCAATCTATAGATCTTGATCGTTTCGCTTTTATTTTTCCCGTGCACTATAGATAAGTGTTATTGCAGCGGCTCTTACCACCCGCGGAGACAGCTGGGTTTAGCTTTTATTATGATTGAGATACACCACTTAGGCTTCTATACATACAAATCAATTGAAACCTCTCAGAATGGACTAATTAGTACTTAAAACAGTCCTTTCCTCCCTCCACTTTCGAAATTCTGATCAGTTAACTCGAATATACTTCAAATTTGGCTTGAGTCTTTAAAATGCACCTTCTTATTCTTCATTTTCTTCTTCATTTTCATCTTCAACTTACTCACTTTCTTTTTACGTTCCTTCTTTCTTGCTACTTTTTCCGTTCTGTTACTGTCACTACTACTTGAAGCCAGCTGTCCAAAAAAATGTAAATAATAAATCTCGACTTCTTTTTATTTCAATTTTTTCTTCATTTTCTATTCTTTCCTTATTCTCTATATTCTTCTTTTGTTACCTTTTCTCCTCAATTTTTGCTTGAGGAAGGAAATAAACAAATAAAAAAGAAAAATCTTTCCGTTTTTTCTTCATTTTCTTCTTCTGTTTCTAACAATTTTTAAAGTAAGTGCGCTCAAATTTTGACTTGAATTATCTCCTTTTTTACTTTCTTCATTTTCTTCTTCCTCTTCGTATTTTTGATACTTGAAACACGTTACAAAAAATCTTGTTGCTCTTTCTCCTTTTCTTCTTTTGATTCATGTTCTTTTTCATTTTCTTTATACATCCTTTATTATCTTTTCTAATTAGACTATATTTTTGAAGTTTACGGCAAAAAAAATGGGGCGTAATAGTCTTCCTCCTTTCTCTTCTAGTTTTTCTTCTATTTTCGTTTTATTCTTCTTCTTCTTTTTCTAAGTTTTCTTCTTCTATTCTTACATTTTCACCCACTTTGTACTCTTTAACTTCTTCTTTCCCTTTTTGTTATAATTTTCTTCTTTCGCTTGTTCCTTTCGTCAGCCTGCATATGGGAAGGTTCCAGCATAAAGAACTTCTTATAATATAAAAAAATCTTTTTTTTATTTTTCTTTTCTCTTCTTCATTCTTCCCTTTTTCGACCTTTTATCTTCAATCTCTATTTGAGAAAGTTGTAGTAAAAAAATAAGGAACCTTTTCTCTCCATCCCCTTTTCTGTTCTCTTTCTTCTTTTTTGTTCTTTCTTTTTTTTGTTATTTCTTTTCCTCAATCTGTATTGAGAAACTTTCACCGAAAAACATTTTATTGTAGGAAAGATGTTCTGTTTTCCTTCTTCTTTTTGCCTTTCTTCATTTTCCTTCTTTTATTTAAATTAGCACACAGGCAGCTATTGGTTGGTTACCCACGTTTTAATAACCGGAATTTAATGTTAAACAATTTATTATGTCCTGAATAAAAAACCTTCTTTCTTCCTACTCCTTTTTCTTGTGTCTTTTCTCTCTTTTCTCTACATTGTCTTCCTTTTTTATTTTCCTCCATGTTCATTTTCCTCTGCTTTTTCTTCTCCTTAGCCTATATTTGAAGGGGTTACTGCAAAAAAAAATTACATAAAAATCTTCTTCTCATCTCTTACATTTTCTCTCTTCTTTCCTTTCAAGTTCTTTTTCTGTCTCTTATTCTCTATTCTTATTTTTCTTTCTTTTTGTAATTTTTGCATTCAGTTTGTCTTGGAGATTACTCTAAAAAGATCTTATTTTATTTTCTTGCTAATTTTCTTTTTTACTTCTTCATTTGCCTACTATCTCTTCTTATTTTACTTTCCTTTTTTGTCATTTCGTATTTGATTTTATTTTTCTTTTGAATTTTCTCGCATAAATAGCAGTTGTATGATATTTTCGAAAACGATCGCGTAAAAATTCAATCTGCAAGTGTAGAGTAGGGTAAGAAAATAATTCATTATTCATTGCCAAAATAAAATAAATGTAAAATGCTGGTATTTATGGGGTGGATAATGGATTAAAACGATGACATATTGGTGATAGAGTTTCCCCTCGTCACAAAATAAAAATGATAATCTCGCCCCATGAAAGTCATCCATACAGAGTTTCAATTGCATCCTGGATTGGTGTTAATCTCCGATACTAATTGAATTGGCTCCACTTGTTTTCCCAAAACGCATCCCCCTATTTATCACCCCAAATTTAAGATAGTACATTCAGCTAAATAGCCTCCTTTAATCCGCCTTCCATATGATTTACATGCACGCATATACTGAGTGCAAAACGGGTCAACTTTTAAAATTCACCCCCACCCATCCCCTTTTTACTACCATAATCCAGTCCATTTAGTAAATGTCTCCGAACCCCATTATTTATTCATGGATGCGGTGGATGCTTTTAACCTCGTTTATTTGCAAAGTGTTCGTTCTTTCTTTATTTATTTCACCCCCCTAAAACTTTTATTGGTTATTAAAATGTTCTTCTTTTAATTTTAATTAACCCCCGTGCTTGTAATTTATTCCACGCCACTGATTTACACGCATTTTTACGCTCATTAAAGGCAGGTGTTAATAATTAATGAAATGGGATCGGTCCTTGAATGTTGCCATAACCGTAACCTTCATCTACTTCATTTCTTCAAATTCCATTTCAAATTAATAATCCTTGTAATTTGCATTCGATTCCTTTTTTTTATTAGGTTTGTATTATAATTTAGGATTATTAAACGTAAAAGCGTGTAAAAAACGCGCTTTATAACACGTCGCTTAATTATTAAAGCTTCATCAGTGCTTTAAATTTAAGAAAAAAACAACACATTTGTTACTAAAGCTCGGATTTATATGTAAACTGTATATTTTTGCATTTTTGCATATTTAGCTCCTTTTGAGCATCTTTTGCATATTTTAATGGAATACGTGCATGTTTTATTAATTTTAGTGCATATTTCATTATTTTTTGGGCATATATTTTGACAATTGATTTAAATTTGTATATTTCAGTAAGTAGGTAATTTAAATTTCATGAAAATCGTCGAAAATCTTTAAAAATTTGTTGAAAATCGTTCAAGATTTGTTGAAAATCGTTGAAATTCCTTGAAAATCGTCGAAAGTCTTTAAAAATTCGTTGAAAATTGTTGAAATTTGTTGAAAATCGTCGAAAATCTTTCAAAATTCGTAAAAAAATCGTCCAAGATTCGTAGAAAATCGTCGAAATTCATTGAAAATCGTTAAAATTCGTTGAAAATCGTTGAAAATCGTCAAAATCGTCTAAAATTCGTTGAAAATCGTTGAAATTATTATCTAAGTATGTAACGATGAAAGTGTAAAACTATTATACTGTCAAATTATAAAACTTTCAATCTGTGAAACTGTCATACCCTGAAACAATTAAATTTTTGAATTGAATTGTTTAATTAATTTTGTATTCGTTTACTCCGCAAACGCCTTCTGGTTATTTTCCGATGACCATGAAATAACCTGCAATCTTACTAACTTGTTTAATTGTAGCAAAATGCAGTTAATTGACATTTCAATAAATAAAATATTTTCGCAAGTTGATTTTACGCAAACAAAATAAATAATTAAACAAAAATTAATTACGCGAAGAGATTCTGTACTCCTTCCTGTATGTCAAAATATTTTTTTTTTCAAAATATTAAGAAAAACATGCAACCAGAAAACAATTTTTTCTTTGAAAATTTCAAAAAAAATTTTTTTAATTTCCATTTTTATAATTTTTTAGTTTTTAAAATTTCTCTATTATTTTTCTTTCTTTTCCAACATCAAATGTTGAGTTTTCTTGATAATACTCAAATTAATCTTGGAAAATCTAAAGAAAATTCTTAAATTCTTAACATATTTAGCTTGAATCTGTCAAAAATTTACAAGGAAAATGATATTTTTCATGGAAAATGCCATTGAAAGTGTGTTATTGTTTTATTGTTAAAACGTAACCCTAAAAATAAATTTAGTAAAAATTGTTGAGAAGAAAAAATAAAAATAAAGAAACGTGCAGAATACGAACAGGACGTGAAGATATGCCTTTCATGAACGATTGTAAAGACCCTGACAGTAAACTTCGTGTCATAACATGAAATTACATAAACGATTCAAATCTGCAACTGTTACCACACCACTAAAAAAAAAACAAACGGCACAAAACTAATTATGAACACTTTCAAGGTTCTCAGCGGCGCACACTTTTATTCTACTTGATGAATAATGAATCGTACACCTCCCATAACACCATTATCCTGTAATATTGGAAGAAGAAAATTTCGGACATTGAAACTCTAAAATTGAATTAATCGAGATTTCCTGTTTAATTATTTAAAAATAAGGAGAAGGAAAGTGGGAAAGGATTGTGCAAGTTTTGAATAATTCAATTCGGAACAGGCGAGATGCAATTGCAAACGGCGGAATTATTCAAACCGAAAAAAAATTGATTGGAAACGTTTGGAATCGTCTGACTTATTCATAATGGGTGACAATGTACACCTCATGGAAATTGGATTTTAAAATGACAACTTGCTACCCGAATAAAGTAAATTACCGACGTATCTTCATAAAAATGTACATATTTTATTTTATTAGAGTCACATTTAGTAAAATATAGTTTTTTATATGCCTGGGCACTAAAATTTTATTTTTTTATCAGGTATATGTATTAGTTATAATAATAACTTATATTAATAGAAAAAGAAAATTAAATATTTAACATTTATCATTTTCACATTTTCAAATTTTCATATATTAACATTTTCACATGACATTTGCTTTCTTAAAATTTTTACTTTTGACACTTACATTTTATCTTTTTAACAATTAATATCGTATAACTGCATTTTATACGTGAAAACTTAAATTGGTATAAAAATTCGAAAATTAAAAAAAAACATAAGCTGAAGAAACAAGGATGTAAAATAGGAAGATATATATTATAGCAGGTAAATGATGAAGTAGAAAAGAAAATTAGCAAGAAAATAAAAGAATGATAAGACTTTTTTACTGTAATCTGCTGGATAGACTGAAGACAAGAAGTAAAAGAAAAAAATATAAATAAAAGAAAGAAAGAAAAATAAAAATAAAGAACAAGAGATATAATAAGAAGAATTGAAGAGAAAGAAAGGGGAAAACATAGAATTAAAAGAACAAAAATTAAAATACGGTGAAGATTAAAGAGAAAAATTAGAAGAAGAAAAAAGATTTTTATCTAATTTTTTTTCAGTAACATTCTCAAAATATGGACTATGGAAAAGAGGCAAAGAAAAAAGAATAAAAATGTATCATAAAAAGACCAAACAACAAGAAGTAACGCAAAATGAGAAGAAGAAAAAAAGAAGAGAAGAAAGAAACTTTATTATTAATACAAATTGAGACAAATAAAGAATGAAGAAAAAGAAATGGGAAGCGAAGAAAGATATTCTTTTTATTTATATAAACTCATGAGAAAAGATAGCAGACAAATAATGAAAAAGAAAAAGAAGTGAAATAATAAGCAAGAAAAAGAAGAAGGAAGAAGAAAATGATGAAATGGTGATATTTTATTAATACTTCTCATTTTTTATAATGTCATCATGTCAAATGTCAAAATTTGCAATTGTAAAATTTTGCAATTGTATCATAATGCAGTATTTCTGCAATTGTTTGTTATTTTATAAGTATTTTAATAAAATTTCCAATAGAATTCTATAAATCCTTAAAAAAAAGGTCTGAAAGTCTTGACATTTTAAAACTTCAAAGTATTTTATCTTTTTTTTATTATTTTTTTTTTTTTATTTGATCCTATTCTGTTATTCTGTTAGTGTTGTGTGATATCAAAACTTCTCAAAATCGCAAAATATTTGCCGAAAGGTTTTTTCTGGGTAAATCAATTTATTTGATTTGCAATGCTTTTGAAAAAAGCTTATGTAGAGATTAAAAACATTTTTTTAAATATTTTTTAATATTAATTTATCTTTTCATGCATTAAATTTTGAAAGAAAAATTCATTTAGAAAATATTTTGCTTTCAAATTAGTTTAATTAAAATGTTATTGAAGTATTTTCTTTTAAAGCGGGTAAAGTACGCAAGTTTTATTTAAAAACGACTCCTCACCCCCTCCTTCTCTTTCTCTTTTCTAGGGGTTAAAATTAATCAGTAAAGTAAGCCGGAACATCGAGCTGTGTAATATGCAAAAAGTGATATAAGGTCGGCATTTTCCGACTAGATTGTCAACAGATGGTGAGTTTTTCTGTTCCATTTGAGCATTAGCACCCCTCGACGGGTTTTTGTTGTAATGTAATAGCGAGCGTGCGCTCGCGCGCTCGCGACACCCAACATGTAAAGACACGCCAGTTGTGTGTACAGTGGGCGCCCTTTTATGGGCTTTTTGCAGGTCCAATTCACTAAACCTTTTTATTGATTTGTGGCACGGCTCATTTCAATAATTCATTCGAGTCGGATTTAATTGCAGCATAGGGATCGAATGAATATATTTTTGATATAATGATATATCGATATATAAAATAAGATACAAAATACAAAATTTAATAAAAATATCAAAAATAAAAATTCCAAAATGTCAAAAAATGGTAAAAAAATATCGAAAAATCAAAAAAAAGTCGAAATAAAAAAATATCAAAGAAGGTAAAAAAACTATGAAAATCGTGGAAAAAATATATATTTTTCTTCATTTTTCCCAACTTCACATTTCCCAAGTTAATTTGTTTTAATAATCCAATTTTCCGAAATTAAATTAATTTTTGAAATTTTTAATTTCGTATTCTTGCAAAAGTTCCAATTTCGAATTTATCAAGACATTCGCATTTTCCAACGCAGAATTTTAAATTTTAGATATTTCCATTTCAAATTTTCTAATTCTGCAATATTTTTATTTTTAATGAAAATTCTAAATATTTTTTTAATGGTTAGGTAAAAAACGAAAATCGTATAGTGTAAAATGAAATTGTATTGATGATAAACAGTAACGTAATATTCCTTCTTCGGGAAATTCGCATAGTGAAGACTATAAAAGACTTCATTTTCGTTTCCCCTTCGGTGTAATAAGTGTAGGAAAAGTAGAGGAAAAGCGACGTTTTTCCCCCACGATTCTTATGCGGTATATGAGGGGAATGAAATATAGTTCACATGTATAAGTACGTGGGCGTCGGAATAGTGGGTGGAGCGTCGCGACGCTCACCCTAACCACCAACCAATGAAAATTCCGAATGAAAAACTGCAAAGGGGCCTCCTTTTGTTCCTTCCACACACATACAAATCTACTCCTTGTCATCGATGTTCCTGTAGGCGTTGGTTTCGTATTGTGACGATGCGCGTCGGATTATTTCCGACGCCGAATTCAGTTTGTTCACTGACTATACACCGTGCACATGCTGATTTTATCGAACGGGCTGTGAAACTGCTGTAAAATATGATAAATCATTGTAAAGAAGAAAATCTCGGTTTGGATATTGAAATGTTTCGTGTTCCTCCGATTTCCCTAGAAGATTTCCCGGAGTTATTATTATGTAAATAGAAACGAAGATTAAAATTATTTTTTTGTGTTGAAAAGATTGAATTAACTCAAGTTTTTTCTTTCTTTTACAGCTACCATACCGAAATGTGGGGGTTGCCATGAATTAATTTTAGATAGATTCATATTAAAAGTTGCGGATAGGACGTGGCACGCCAAATGTCTTCAATGCAGCGATTGCAGGGTACAATTAACTGATAAGTGTTTCGCAAGAAATGGACAATTATTTTGTAAGGACGATTTTTTCAAGTAAGTACCAATCAATTTTTTCCAAATTTCAACCTCACAGCACGAAAAATTAAATCCAAAAATTTTGATCTAAATTCTTTCTTAAAATTCTTCTTTATATCTTCAATTATTTTATAAGATTGATGGTGATACTTTTAAAGATGGAAAATGTCAAAATTTTGAGGTTAGAACCATATCATATCCATTTCCCAACTTCCTCTAAAAATTTGCTGACAACCCGGATATTTTTAATTATATGGTCTGGGTATGTTAAGCTTTTAAATTTTTTCTTTTCGAATTTTATTTTTAAAATTTCCGTGCGTTTTAGTGCCTCCTCCTTTACAATCATAATTTTTTTCAATTTTTTGATTTTGCTGCTTTTTGTATTCCAAGTTTTTCGATTTTTGTTTTTTGCCTTTTTTTTGACATTTTCAATCATTTTGTTTTTCATGTTTTCCATCCTCAACTATTAAATTTTTAAATTTTTTATACTTTTTTCGATGTTCAATTTTCGACATTTTCTGGTTTGATGATAATGATAATAATTGTGTAATCGTCAAAATGAAAAAATTCTTAGAAATTGCAAAAGCCGTTGAATATGACAAGAAATATGACAATAATCGTGAAAATGAAAAAAGGAACATAATATAAAATTACGAATATCTGCATGCCACTTTTACCAAAACTTCTAAGATAAAACGTTGGAAATTGTAATCTTCTAACCGAAATCAGATGTCATTAGCTTAATTATAAGCAAATATGGAAAGGAAAGATTTCAATAAATGAACCTATGAAAATTTATGAACTAAGAAAATTTTCTTTCTTCCATTATTCCAAAGATTGTAAATTATCTTTCTCTTATTTCTGTTTTATTTTCTCTTTCTTCTTTCTGCATAATGTTGGAGAGTCTACGCCTGACAAGTCTTAAGTTTTTGACATTCTATCTTCGATTTTTTTTTTGCTTAAATTGGCTATACCTACAACTTCTGAGGATGTTCTACCTCTTATGTTTCTGTCTCTTTAGATCCTCATTGCATGTGACTTGGTCTTTTTGCGATATTCTTTGAATTCCTGAGATGAATCACATTTTTCAAAGCCTCAATTATCTCGTTATTATGTTTTGGTTACCTTTTTGTTTTGTGACATACTACTTTTGACAATCTTTTTCTTCCATTGATTAATATTTTATCTCAATTGCTTAAGTAGATTCAGTAATTTTTTGTTTGTAATTTCGTTAGCTTTATCACTTTTTTGTAATAATTAGAGCAAGTTTTCTTACCTCATTCCCAATTTTCCATTTAAATATTTAGTGATTAATTCCTTGTAATTCCTATAAAAACCATTTTATGATTTCGTCACATTATGCTGATGAGAGATGTGTCTATATAAAGTCTCGTAAAGGTGTAACAATGACGATTGTTTATGTGGCGCTGTGGGTGCAGACGATTCGGCACAAAGTGTGCTGGTTGCGAACTGGGGATCCCACCTACGCAAGTAGTGAGGAGAGCACAGGACAACGTATACCATCTGCAGTGCTTCGCGTGCGCGATGTGTGCCAGACAACTCAACACCGGCGATGAATTCTACCTCATGGAAGACAGGAAGCTGGTTTGCAAACCGGACTACGAAGCTGCAAAAAGTAAGGGTAAGTCGCGAGTCGAAAAGCTTCGCGTCAACAATAAAACTAAAAAAAAATTAAGTAAATACTTTCGAGCTTCGAAGATTACTCGTACCAAACTCCAAAAGAGGGCATCGATTCAGATAATTGGTTAATAGAACTCCCAACAGAGGTCTCAAACAGAAAGAAATTAAGAAAAGTTCGGGAAACTATTGAATGAATTAATTTGGAGATACAGTACCTACACATCAAACTTAAGAAAACACTGCTGATTTGCAGTTAGAAGTTTTTTGGCATTGGTCAAAATTTTTTAGACTTAAAGAGTTTTGAAACCAACATCTTCTGCATCTTCTGCAGTTTGCGGTTGAAAGTTTTCTACGATTTTCCAAAATTTTGTGATCTTGGATAATGAGAGTTTTGAAACTTAGATAGATTCTGTTTGTCTGGTTAGTAAGAGGTAAAAATAGCCGATTTTTTTTTCCTGCTAATTTCATATTTATGAAATTACCAAAAATTTTGTTTTTATATATTCGAAAACTTTGAATTTTTTTCAAATAAATGTGAAAACTGAAAACTTCAGAATTTGGAAGATTCAAAAATCGAAGCTTGAAAGTTTTTATAAAACTAAAATTTATATTTAGATATTTAAATTTCCAGCTGCCGAATGCCTTGATGGTGATCAACCCAACAAAAGACCAAGAACCACTATAACAGCAAAACAATTAGAAACATTAAAAACAGCTTACAATAATAGTCCAAAACCTGCACGACACGTTAGGGAGCAATTAAGTCAAGATACTGGTTTAGATATGAGAGTGGTGCAAGTTTGGTTCCAAAATCGGAGAGCAAAAGAAAAACGACTTAAAAAAGATGCTGGTAGAACGAGATGGAGCCAATATTTCAGATCGATGAAAGGAGGTAGTTCACCTAGACACGATAAACTATTAGATAAAGATGAAATGAAAGTGGATTTAGATAGTTTCAGCCATCATGGTAAATTCAATTGCAAAAAAATCTATAATTTCTTTTTTTTTCTAAATTATTGCAAAATTTTTAGATTTAAGTGATGATAGTTATGGTACAGTTGTAAATATGGGAATGGATCAAGATGGATCGTCACCTCATAGCGGTAGAGGGCCTTCATTCTTGCATGGTGCTACCTCACCATCATATCTTCCCGGACATACACCTCCACACGGGCACGAACATTTTCCATACCCGGATCAACTTTCAGTTTATACATCAATAGGTAAAATAAATTAAAAAAATGAAAAATTTCTAGAATTTAATCGAGTTGTTTTCAGGACAAGGACATCCTCCAGGTATGGGGATGCCACATGGTATACCTCCAGGAGCAGATACTGATATAAGTAACGATAGTAGTCCGAGAAACTACCCGGACTTTCCACCAAGCCCGGATTCATGGCTTGGGGAGCCGTCCAGTGCCCATTACTGACCCCCCAATCTCCCACAAAACAACGGACATTTATTTATTGATATTTATATATACATTTTATTATTATTCATATTTTATTGCATGCGTGTAAATGCAGTACTACCACCACGCACATGTGCATTGCAGTCAATTTCAATTGGACATTATGTACAAATTATTTCATGTTTAAGCACAACATTTGTAATTGACTGTTACGATGGATTTACAGTTTTTTGAAAAGGAAAGAAATATGACAAGGAAAAAAATGATGTTTTATCGCTGTGTATAGTATTGTTCTAGTCAAATGAATCTTACAAAAGATATGTGTCAGTTTAATATTCTAGTCGTCAAGTATTGTTTTAATTTTAATAAATTAATCTAAATCATTTTATTTTCTTTCCACCTAATATTAGTACAGTTTGTCAAACGTAAACTTTCATATGATTTCGGAGCAAAAAAAAGGTGTATCGTTTACCCTAACGAGGCTAGGTTCATTTCGCATAAGAAGAACCAACCAAGAAATACGCTCTGGCACTGAAAAGCCATTTGGTCTACTTCTTCTTCTCATCCAACACTAATTTGAAAAAAGAAAATCAATTAATACACATATTAATCATTTGAAAGTTTATGCTTGACAAGCAGTAGATAAAATATAGGGTAGCAAAATCCATCCCTCACACCTCCATTTTTTCAAGGTCAAGGTCATGACTTGTTCACACATAGAATCTATGACCTCTTTCAAGGTCACGTAGTGGTGTACCCCACTAGGAATGGAATATCAATGAATTAATATCGATATTGATATCTATAGCAATATTGTTTGAACAATATCGATAGTCGATAAATATCGAATTGATAATATCGACAGTTAGTACCATTGATATCACTAATATTACAGTTTATATGCCGAAGAATCTTATTGAATTTAATTAAAAATTGCTGTATCCAATCGAAAATATTTATTTTCAATTTGTACCGAGAAAAAAATTGCTATTTGTTACAAGTAAGAAATTCAAATCTGTTTTAATCAGAAGTTTCTAATCAACGTTTCTATTTGTACCAGTTAAAAAAAATAGGAGACTCTCACAATATTCCTGACACATTACATTTTAATGTTTAGTCGCTCCATCTAATGACATTTTACTGTACTATCTATATTTTCCTTACAGAAACCTGTAATCTATTTCTACAGAAATCTTCTTATCACCTTTATACAGGTACAAAGGTTTAATCATAAAACGTACATGTTATCTATAATGAAAATAATTTTCCTTCGCACAAAACTTTGAAAAATCAACAAAAAATTTCTTGTCTCAATGCTTTATATTTTCTAACAATCTTTCTTTCCAAATACTACGAAGATAACCATAATAATCGTGAACGTAGCAATTATATTCAGTTTTTTTGGTACATTTTCTGAACAGTTTTTATTTTTTCACTGCTTACCTGTCATAAACTTTAAGCAATGTAGTATATAAACCGGAAGATTTTTTGTTGAAGATCTATCTTGGATTTTATATCAAAGTCGATCTGCTCAAATAAGTTCCATATTATAATTATAAGCAGGCCCAAGCAGCATAGGACCGTTCACAGTTTTCTCAACTTATAGATTCAATCATTATTTCACAGATATTCAAAGAGCTGTAAGTGGATTGGTAGAAAACTGTGAAAAACAGTAAATGAAACCTGTAAAAAGCACGTTAAATAGATCGACGTTGATAAAGAAATGAAGATAGATCTCCATATAAATTCTTATGGGACCTATAATAGTTGTAAAAAAGTACAGTCTTGAGAAAACTGTAATAGGAACTGTTGTTTCTAGTTTGGTCTGCAGACGAATATGAGATAGACGGATGGATATTTATTATATTGATCATAATAGATAAATTTCAAACGAAATAAAACGTGTTTATATTTATAAAAATTATACATTTTCAAAAAAAAAAGTATTTACAGTTTTGACTTTGGTAAAATTCAGTCCTTTAATTTACAGACAAAGAAAAAAAAATAAAAAACAAATCGATAATTGTTTGAATTATTTTCGAAAACTACAATTCTGTGGTGGTAACACCCCAGTATTGCTGCATTCGATCTAAATCTAAAGAATCTGCAAGACCTCGTTCTTGCATCACCGCAAAGTCGTACTCCAAATTATAAGGCATTAACCTTTGCAAACTTCCAAAATAAGCTGCATGGGGTCCTCCAACAATTTTTTTATCTAACGAAAATCTTGAAGGTGTTTTATTAAGTAAAGGATTGAAAGATCTTGCGCTGCCAAATTGGCGAGATAGGAAGGATCCAGTGGAATTGCTTGTAGTACCTGTTTCGGAAAGGTGTGGACTACTTCTGGATAAACTTGGGTTTTTAACAGAAAATTGTTGCCTCCTAATTCCGCGATTTAAAGTATTCAGTTCTTTATCAAAAAGCAACTGGGTGTTTTGTTCTAACATGTACTCCCAACATTTAAACTGTTCCTCGGATAATGCGCTATCTGTTTCTTCCCTAGCTTTCTCTTCTTCCCTCCTAGCTCTTAAAGCTTTTGCAACCCCACGGTAACTCCTCCTTTCAGGGGATGCTTTAACTTCTGCGGATTCAAAATGTGAGGGTGTTATACTCCTCAACGATCTATTTTCATTTTGTTTATTAAGTTGATTTATAAATAATTTCGCAGGGGAATTACAATCACTACAAGCATGCTCACTTTGACCACTAGGTGAAGAACGATCTTCATGATTCATAAGAGGAGAGGGGAGGGTTAATTTTTCTATACAATTCACACATTCGTTATTCAAGGCTTCACAACAACATCCTGGTTGGCATATAGTTGAGTTCGATAATCCGCTTTCACTTTGGTACTTATTTTTTCTGATAGTCTGCCTTAGTTCCTTCATCAGGAGATCAACATCTGAACCTATGAGATTGAATTTGACAACTATTATGCTTAAATTTTCTTCTGCACCGTAACTCTGGGCTAGATCTTGTAGGCGTTTTGCAGCCAGAATTACATTTCTCTGCAAACTCACTTCTTTGATTGCCGTTTCCGGGTTCATAACCTCCCAGAGATTTTTATTTGCGATTATCATGTACTCATCTTGTTCGTCAAGGAAGATTTCTGTAACATCCGGATCAGGTACCATTAATTGCAATTGGGGGTTCGTGCGTATTTGTTTGCGTTGTTTTGTAGGGAGTAAACGGATTGGACCTGCTGCTCTTCCAAGAATCACCCTAGCATCCCCAACACTGGCAATACGCATAACATATTTCTTAACCCCTCCGCAAAAAGAATAATCTGCATTCACCTTCGATTTCAATATATGTATTATGATTGCGTTCATACCATGTTTCTGGCCTTTATCTTTGAGTTCTCTGTGGGCACTCAACATCGTATACTTCATATAATCAACTGAAGTTTCTTTAACAGTTCTTTCCTCTAGTAGAATGCGGGGTACGACTTTGTCGACCGCGACTGGCATATCACTGTTGTTTTCCCCATCAAAAATTCCAAACAAACCTTCTGTATTACAAAAAGCTGGAAGGCGTATTTGGGAAACGTATAATCTCTGTTTTGACCCGGAAGTTTCCGAAAAGCCAACAGACCAACAAGCTTCAGTCAAATCATTTTCACAGAAAGGAGATGGGCTCACAGGTAAACTAGTACGATTCTTTCCAGAAACATCCACCAAACTCATAGGTCTTTGTGTTCTGTAGGTATGAAATTGTTGTGAATCTACATGCAACTTCATGTTACAACTCAAATCTAAGAATTTTAAATTTGGCGGAATTAAATCCGTCAAATTGATTCTATCTAATTGGTTATGAGCTAAATCCAGCACCCTTAAAGATAATAAATTTGATAATCTCGGGATATTTTGTAGTAAATTTGAATGCACCCTTAAAACTGATAGATGACGTAATTGGCCTATATACTCGGGTAATCTTAGCAGTTTATTACCGGAAAATACAAGTTCTTCGATTTCTCCCCAAAATTGCGAACAATTTTCTGGAATTGCAGTGAAATTATTGTAAGCCGCATGAATTATCTTTATATTCCTTAAATATCTCGTTATCCTCTCCAAAGATCTATCAGATAAGCAATTTGCTGTCAAAAATAATTTCTCTAGAAGCAAATCTGAATCCGGTTGGGGTATATCGCATAATCGATTGTTGGACACATTTAGAACTTTAATGGCGTAAACAGATTTGAAGAAGTTTTCAGGTAAATTTGCTAAACTGTTATTTTGTAGGAACATTTCTTGGATTGGTAACCTTCGTTGTATGTTGGGAAGATATTCTAATTGATTATAAGCTAATTGTAAGGTGTGCAAATAAGGCATTTCGTTGCAAAATAAGTGGTCCGGAAGGGATTTGAGATTGTTGTTGCTGGCGAAAAGAGAGCGTAGTTCCTGGCATCCTGATAACCAATCTGGAAGTGTTTCTAAATCGTTGTACGATATATCCATGTGGCGGAGTCCTAATGGTGGCGATGTTACTGTTAAGTAGCGTATTCCTATAACATAAAAAATGGAACAGTCAATGATGGGAATTTATTACGGTTTTATCCTTCATGGAAGGTTGGTTGATTAACATGCAAGAGTTGCCTTGTAATAGTGAAAAATTGATTAATATGCAACGAAGATATTTTAGGTGATAAAATTCTTCTAGTTTGCATCATTACAAGCCAATTCATTTACAATTATGTACGATAGATTTCAATTTAAATTTCCGCCTCTTTAAACAGGTTATAAACTTCTCCTGAAACTATCAGAACGCGAAATATAAAAAATGTCTAAATTTCAACGTCTCATTTAAAAATTATTTTATCGATTAGGACTTTAGAAGTTCTTTACACTAAATTCTAATCATCTAAAGCTCACTTATTTTATTTTTAAGAAAATGTAAGTACTTACGATTATTTCCGGCTATTATCGACGTTAAACTTTTTCCATAAATTGTAAGATGTGTCAGATTGTTTCTCGAACATTGTAGAACCTGTAAATGCTCAACAGCAGTCAAATCTAAACTATCGATATTGTTTTCGCTAACATCCAATTCGGTCAAACTCTACAAAAAGAAAAAAACATAATTTAGTGATCAAACAAAGATGTTAACACAAAGTATTGAAAAATGTTTGAAAAAGGGTTGAAGTAGTTCAATTGGTAGAGTAACAGCTAAGTAGCCGATTAGAATCCTACTTCCGACCATATATTTTTCTGAACTGTTTTCGAGTGTCTATGATATTTTGACAAGCTCTTGAAGTTTATAATATTTTGACAATTTATTGGTGTTCTTAATATTTTCTGACGTTTACGATCATTTAACTAGCTCTCTACATTTGCAATTTCTTCGTGTTATTATTTTTAATACTTTCGCTGCCAATTCCTAAACTGAAATATCATACCTCGCTATTAAACTATCAGATTCACATTAAATTCAGCAACCTTAGCTTGTAGGCAGCGAAAGTGTCAATTTCATTTTAAATACTTAATAAAGCTTCACCACTATTAAAAAGTCTTTATAATAATATATGAAAGTGTATTATTGTAATTAAGATCACAAAAGAAGTACCCAATCAATTTTCGTTTTAAAATTTCCATTTAATAGACGTTTTCTCGATGAAATAATGGGCCCCCAAACAATTTCTCTTTGTATGCATTTATGCATTTTTAAACAGTTGCATGAGCTTCCTCTGTTGCATGAATAAAAGATTTGGTTAGTGAAAGCTATTAGAAAGAAGAAAATTTGCTAAATCAACCGATTGCTGTGTTGCTATGTTATTTTTACATTAAGCTATTAAAACATATTTCACGCACCCGTTACATCATTTTATGAAAGTAGCAGAGAACGTGCACGCGCTCGCTGGCTAAGACATCCGAAGTAGCGTTAGGTAATAACGAAACGTGTCATATTTAATGGTATCGCCCGATTTTAAACAATGGAGTTAATTAATGTGAGGTATACTCACTTTTGCTGTAATTTTCGAAGATTATTTCAACAAATTTGCACTAAAGCTAATTGCAGGAAGCAATTTTTTGATATTTATGTAACGCAATCGAAACTTATACACACTACACCTCTATACGAGATAAAATATAATAATAATGTCAAAATTTTAAAATTTCAAAATATTAAATGTCAAAATGAAAAAGTGTCAAAATGCCAAATAGCTAAACTTCAAAAAAAAAAAAAAACAATAGTGAAAAATTAAAATGGGAATATATAAAAGTGTACAAATGGCAAATAACAATCTGTCAAAATGGTCAATTTCAAAAGTCTAATGCCAAATGTCAAAATGCCAAAATGCCACATATCAAAATACAAAATGTCAAAATGTCAAATGATGAATAACAAAATACCAAATATTTAATGACAAATGTCATTTAGCTTTGAACTTATAGGTATAAAATTGTAAAAGGCAAAGGCCCTTTGAATATCTTTGCCCAATACACGTTAAAAAATGTAAAATATATTTTTTTAAGTATATACAGTTTTTTCAATTTTAATTTTTTTTCCATTTTGTAATTTTTTTGGTTTTTCAATTTTTGCATTTATTTGATTTTTAAATTTTTTGACTATTTCGATTTATTCTACATTTCTCTTTTTCAAACTTTTTTTTGGTTTATTCTATTTATCGATTTTTTAATTTTCGTTCCTAATTCTTCTATATTTTCATTTTTCCATTTTTAAGATTTTTTTTATTTTCCGTACATTTTTCTACATTTCAATATTTCAACATTTTGAAATCTATAATTTTTCGATTTGTTTTAAAACATTCAAATGTCAGAAATATTTAGTGCGGTCCACTTAACGATCTGAACGCCCGCCCCCATAAAAACACTGTTTTGCGTCTCACAAGTATACAAATGTCCCCAACCCTATAATAAGTGGTGCACTTGTTTGAAAACTTTAAAAATTGACGGAAGCACGAAATGAAGTTATGAATTTGTTAATTCCTACATTTTTAAAGTGTCTGACAATCAAAATTTTCTAAATTCGCTGGTAAATAACGAATGACCGTGCGTACCCACCTTTTGTTTGCAAGATTCATGATCGAATTTTATAACGTCACCGATGACGTTTCGTACCCCCCCCATTTATAATGCAATGAATTAATTAGGCGGTTACCACGGTTACCATGGTTACTCTGGTTACTACTAATACAATTATTTTCTTCTCTCATAAATGTTAAGATGATTTCTTTCATCAATTATTTGAAAGTTTTATGAATATAATTAAAATTGTAATTTGTTTATTCCAAATCGTGATACATTTTTGAAAAATTTATAATTTGTTGTTAATTTTAATTATTTGCATTATATTTGCAATAAAAATCGTCATGCTTTCGTTTCAATTTCTGTGGAAACGAATAAACAAGATTAAATAGTCCGGCATCATGCTCAATTATATGCAGAAAATTTTTTATAAACAAATTACAATTTTCATAGAATAATTTGCGTACTAATTTCAATTAAAGCTTGAATCCAATTTTTACTTTCCGTACGCTACTGTGTAACAAGAGAATTGTCATCGTGATCAAAATCGAATATTTTATATTTTCTTGTTTTTTTTTCTTTTCTTGACATTTTTTGATATTTTGGCAACGTTGCCTGTTGTGTATGTGTTGATAAGCACAACAATATCTAAATCGATTTGAAGAATTGGTAATATTTTTGCAAAAATATTTATTTCCGGTTTTGCCGGAAATGATATTAAATTCTATAGGGAATAGGAGACAAATTATAGTCAAAATATAAAATTTAAAAATATCATATATCATATCAATATCAATTGACAAAATGTTAAAATTTCAAATGTAAAGTGTTGTCAAAATGTAAATATGTAACAATAATAACAAAGAATGGACACAACCGACGCTCTAGGATCATATGGCGGTTATATCACTGATCTAAAGTTACTCAGGATAAAAGTCTTGAAATTCTTAACTTTTCGCAATTTTTCTATTTTGGCGTTTTCTGATCCTCTAAAGATTCCAATTTTTTTTTAATTCAATGTTTCTCCCCTTTTATTATAATCAAGATGGTTCTGATTTTTGTTTTATAATAAAAATCACAGCCGTCTGGATGTTTGTTTTAATATTCACTTATAACAAAAATCACAACTATCTGGATATTGTTTTCAATAAATATGGAAAAAATAAGAAATATTAAAATGTTAGAATTTAAATATTGAATGTAAAAAGTGTAAAAATGATAAATATCACAATATCAAGATGCCAAAATAACAAAATCATAAATGTCAAATGTCAAATATTAATTGTCAAAATGTTATAATGGAAAAATATCAAATGTTAAATGCCAGAGATGTAGTTGTATAAATGAATGAAGAGTTAGCTGGTACATAATGACTTTAATGTCACAATTACCGTAGTGTCTAAAGTTTTCATCAAATTAAAAATTTTGGCCAAAAATTATCCAAAATATGCAATTGTATATTAAAGTTCTTTATAAGTCCAAATTGATATAAAAAGTTTTATTATTTTGAGAGGTATTCAAAATATTTTGATACGGATGTGCCCAAAATAGATTTAAAAGCGTTTGAAAATGTCAAAATATGTGAAAATGTTTTATGCATTAGTACCGATACCACCAATAAAAAAGTTACATTGCACTTACCCCATAATTTCCCAAAATGATATTCCCTTTGAGTCGATTACCCCTTAAATTTAGATTAGTGAGTATATTAGTTTTGCTCGAATTTTCCGGTTTAATCTCCGTATCCTGCAAAAAAAAAGTAAGTCACATACGTGATCAGAAGCAATTCGGCGCGTTCAGCTCGTTTAAACGAAAAATGACTCTAACAGTACTCACCGGTATGACAAGCGCCCTCATATCTGCAAATTTATCAGGCGGTAAAGCCAACCTATTCTGAGCCACCTTTAACACCTTCAAAAATTTCAAATCCCACAAAGTGGTCGGCAATACGCTCAACACATTCTGATCCAGCACGAGCTCCTGCAAGCTGCGAACAGAAAATGAAAGTTTTTAAAATAAAATAAAAATATAAATAAAAGGCAACGCGCGCGCGGCACGCAGGATGCACAAACAGGACACACCAAGGACGAAACGCGCAAAAAAATTAATAAAAAAAATCAATTTCACTAATTAAAATTCGATTGGGACTTATGGGGATTTGATTAGAACAGATGGAGTGTCGTTTGTCGTTCTGTAATTTTTTTTCTTTTTCTTCTTTTCTGTGTAATGATTATGGACCGAAACAGGCACGAGCCGGCCATCAAGAGTACTATATATTCTTTTTAATATATGCGTCTCGGACGGTTAAGAGCCCGTAAACGAAACAACGGAAGTTCATTCATCGCAATTTCTATGTTTCTAGTGCCATGAGCCACACTTTATTTATTTATTAATACTCCTACTGGGCAGTTTGAATTTTTTTTCTTTCGTTTAACCAACCGCCTTGTTAAAATAATGCGCTGGATTTGTGTTTTATGTAAATTTTTTTTATATTCCGTTCGTTTTACCGATGGAAATTAAATCAAGATTCGATCAAGAGCTCTAAATAATAAACGAAGCAATCCATGGTGCAGGTTCCGTACTGTAAACAAAATGTGAACGGATTAAAAAAAAATTAAAACGCCAAATGTCAAAATTTCAAAATATTAAGTAATAATTATAAAAATGTCAAAATATCAATCTAAATAAAATTACAAAAATAATAAAAAAAATCAAAACAACGTCAAATAGCAAAAAGTATGTTAAATTGTCAAAAATATCGAAAATATTAAAATATTGAAATATAAAAATGTTTAATATAACCTCAAAAGTTGTAAGAAAAATTTAAAAAAATACTTGAATATGTCAAATTGTTAAAGAAGTATACAAATGACACTTATTAACTTGTCAAAAAAAAGTCAAAGAATATGAGAATATAAAAAAAATGTTAAAACAACAAAAATGTCAAACGACAATAAACAACAAAATGTCAAAATATGTTAAAGATATTTTAATACTAAAAAATGCCAAAATGTTGCAAAAATATTTAAATTCAAAAAATTTAGAATATCAGAAAGGATCAATGTTAAAAAATTTCAAAATGTCTGAAGACGTCAAATAAAAGCTCGAAACGTTGCAAAGTATCAAAAAATTAAAAATCGTCAAAATGTCAATATTAAAATGAAAAAACTGTTATTTTCTCAATTTTTTGCAATTTTTGATTTCTCCATTCTCACTTTCTTAATTTTTTCGGTTTCTTGTTTTTTTATAATCGACATTTTTATTTCTCGATTATTGAATTTTTCTATTTTGTACTTTTTCAAGTTCATTGATTATTAGATTTTAGGTTTTAGATTGTTTCGGTTTTTCAAATTTTTTTCAAAATTAATCAGGTGAGAGTGTTATCAAAATAAAGTTAAAATAAAGTAGTAAAATTTTAACTTGAGGCAAAATATTAAATGTCAAATAACAAAGTGTCAAATGTCAAAATATCAAATGTTAAATATTTCAAAATGTTAATAATATCTATAAATGTCTAAGTGCAAAAAATGTCTACAGGCCATACCAAACAATTTTAATTGCACGTCATATATGTCGTCATCAAACAAAATCAGGTAAACCAACACAACTGCACTTCCGGTGCGAAATTATAATATTAAAATTTAAATCTTGCGCGTATTTTAATATTGACACTTCGAATTATTTGATATAAAAATTCTAAAATTATCTGTCAATTGATAATTATTTAATTGTTTGACGTTTCATAAATATGTAGAAACGTTACAAACTGGCGACATTGCACGGATGTGACCTCACATAGTAATGATGACGTGCAATTAAAAATGTTTGGTATGACCTGTAGAAATATGAAAAGAGTCTTAATATGGCGGAAAATGTCAAAAAATATCAAAAATAGTATGTTACGTCATTCTCTTTTTAAAAATAGATCGGTTACCGTGATGCCAACTATCTAATAAAATCACTAAAATTTAAAAAAATTAAGAATATGTATTAAAAAGTAAAAAACTTCAATATCAAACTATAACAACTTCAAATGTCAGATGTCAAAATGAAAAACTTATATGTACAACCTTTATATTCAGAAGAAGTAATACAAGACAAAATTTGAAATGCAAAATATGAAAATATGAAATGTCATATGATAAATATCAAAAAAAAAATCAAAATTTTAATGGCACACTTCTAAATTTTAAAACATCAAAATGCAAAAACTTTAAAAAAAACTATTAACATATCTTTATCCTATTTTGACATTTGTCAACACGTTTGACCTTTTCCGACATTTTTCGCATTGACATTTTAATATTTTGACATTTCGATATTCTCTGGTACTTAAAAATAATTTAAAAGTGATATTTTCGAAATTTATACATTTTTCAAGCATTTTCTTTAATGTTGTTGAATATTCTGACATTTTTTAATATTTTGATATACTTAAATTATTTTTTGACATTTTAAGCATTTCCAACTTTTTTTTTTTTTTGACCGATTAACTTATTAATGTGTAGTGGAATTGAAATAAATAATAGAGAAACAACTTACTTGATCAGTTTGCTGATTTCCGGTGGAATAGTGAGTAAATTATTATCAGCCAAATCGAGTACCACAAGAGAAACTAATTTGAGTATGGTGATCGGAAATGTTTGTAAATCATTCGATCTTACACTGAGCACCTGCAGATCAGCAAGTGTTTGTATCGACTGATCGGGAAGTATAATATCTTCAACGTAACAAATCGCGTCTTCCTTCTTATTGTTCTTGCATATACCATTTAAATTGAGCCTCTTCTGATTAGTCTGGTGCACTATTGTCTCGCTCGCTATTATCGTTTCCGTCTAGAAAACACCAAATAAAAAAAATTTCTAATTTCTAATAAATAGTGATAAAGCAAACGTAGACGAATAAAAATTGAAAAATATTATTATAAAAAATTTCGTACTAATGCAAATTTCACACGATACTAAATTTTATAGAAAATTTGTTTATAAAATTTTACATAAATTAGATTTTCCTGTTTTACACTCGCGTCAAACTTCGCAGTAAATTTTGTAAACTGTTGCCGCAGAAATTTTTTGTTTCGTACCAACCATAAAATACAACAATTGTTACTAAAATAAAATTAAGAATGGCGCAAATCGTCAAAATTACAAAAATCAATAAAAATGATGGAATCCTTTGAAAATAATAAAAATCCTTGGAATAAAAAAATTCTTAAAAATGACGTAAAACATAAAATAACCAAAATTGTTAACAATTACGAGAATCATCAAAATGGAAAAAAAAACTTTAAATAAACCAAAAATCATTGAAACGATTAAAGTCGTCAAATTGTAAAGGTTAGAAAGAGAAATTTTGCAAAATCACTTAAATCGTTGGAAATGACGAAAATTGTATAGGAATGACGAAAACTATTCTAAAACGATGTAAACTGTAAAAATGAAAAAGTTGTAAAAAATGAAGTCGTCAAAATGATAATAATAATAACAAAAATTCTCATAAATGACAAAAATCGTTTAAAAATTGAAAGATAATCGTAAAAATGAAAGATCTCCAAAAATCACAGAAATCTTTGATAATAATGAAATTGTAAAAATGAAGAAACCTTCAAAAATGACGAAAACCGTCAGAACGAAGACACCTTAAATAATCATTTGAAACGATATAATCCTTCTAAATGGCAATGGCCGTAAAAAATGACGAAAACTATTCAAAATGATCAGGAATGCCAAAAAAGACATAAATCTTTGAGATACGAAAATCGTCAAAATGCTGTAAAATGTTAAAATGATAAAAGAAAAATAAAATTCGTGAAAAACAATAAAAATGAAACTATAGAAACGATAAAAAATATTGAAAATGATGAATGTCGTCAAAATGAAAATAAAAGGACGAAAATCGTTAAAAATAATAAAAAAAAATTGCAGTGACAATTGCCAACTATTGGATTTCAAATAATGTTGAAAGCATTGTTGCCAATTATTTTTTTCTACAATTTAACTATTCATACGATGGAATTTCATATTTTGACATTTGATTATTTGGCAATTGATGTTCTAACATTTCCTTTTCAATTTTTTTAAACGCTTTTGAGCATTCTCAACTGATTTTTCATTTACTTTTTGAAAAGCAGATGGCGCACTAATTATACTTGCTCTAAAGTCCCTAAATTTATTACAATTACAAATCTACAGACTTTAAATTGCTTTAAAGTTACTAGTTTTGCAAATAGTAAATATTGGCTGCCATGACAAGTCTAAAAATGGCGCCAGATTTAAATCACAAAATTCAAAACGAAAATAAATAATGTAGATTCAGTACTAAAAATCATAGGTACCTATGTTTCAACATGTAAATAAGATTAATGTGCAGTGTTGCTTATCAGTATATATTTTGTTCAATATATTTATGAATTATTAGTAATGAAATCAATGAATGTCTAAGCCAAAACAAAATATAGTAGAAATATTAAAATAACAAACGTCAAATGCAAAACGTTATAATGTGATATGATAAAATTTTTTTTCTTAAGTGAAAAAACGGTTATAAAACATAAACGCTTCTATATCTGAGACTAGAAGTGACCAAATCTAGCAACACTGATGGAGCAAGTGCGCAAAATTCAAATGAATATATCCAAGCAATGACATTACTTTATAAATTTTTTAACTTTAAATTGCTTCAATACGCTGAATAACTACGCAGCTACGCCACTGTAAATAAATAAATGCAAATAATTAAATAAATAAAACTCACGCGCGAACAATCACGTAACATTTATTAAAATAATCGATGTTAATTAATTTGATCGGTATAGAATTTCACCAAAATAAAAAAAAAATAAAAATTGAATTAATTTTTAGAAAATGAAGGCATTACACAATACTCATCCGTACCTTTTTCTGTATTGGTTGGTCATTAATATTCATAGCAGGAAGAGCGTAACTTTCCAAAGAATCCATCTCGATGTTTTCGCAATCGATCGATTGCACATCCCCCTGATAATTATTATCCATTGTTTTCGTTTTTTTCGGGGCGCAAGTTGCAAGTAACATTGCGGCGCACATTTCACACTTTTAAAAAAAATAATAATAACAACCGGATAAAAAAAAGTGTCACCGTAATAATTTATTTGAATGTATGTAAAACATTTTCGTGTGCAGTCTTGATAGAAACTGGAAGAATAAAAGAATATTTCTCTGTTCCAGCCAAAGTCATTGTAATTCTGGTCCGTTGATGGTAACAACGAGCATGGCAGCATGACAAATACATGCTTGGTTACATCTGAGTGCCACTCACGCTCACAAATTTATTGGAAATTCTTGTATACCCAATTTTAATTAATGTTCTTTCATCTTTTTTTTTACGAACTTTAAAAGTTCTTATATGAAATCTAAATGTCTTTGTGTTTGTGTGTATGTGTGTATGTGCGTATGTATCTTGAGGTATTTTTTAATTCTGATAAAAATTTGGAAAGTACATCGAAAAATAATGGGGGAAGTTCCTTTGTCATATTTTGGCAGATGCTGAGGAACACCCTGAAAATGGGGATCAAAATGTCACATTTTTTTTTAATTTGTGCCATTAATTTCTCTTTTGTCAAAAACAATGAAGTTGAAATATTTCAATGCAGGTTATGTTATCCGTCATCCAGTCAACAGCACGATTATGAAAAT
>JAODAH020018807.1:0-14586 GCA_027574865.2 Coproporus ventriculus | reverse complement strand
TGAATCTTGTTGTAATTCCAGGAAATTCTGTATCCATTGCTACATAAGAAAATTTTTAATTTCGTTGTGTTGTTGCAAGAATACTTGCCATAATCCAGGAAATAAAATTTTTTCTTGGTGGTGATGTGTACAGCATTTCCTGGATTTGCAGCGAAATTCTGTTATATAGTGGAGCAAACAATATCACAAATCCGGAAAAGAATGTTAAAACAAAAAATTATTGTAATGGATTTTTCCGTTTTCTGTATTGTTTTATAAATGTTATTTATACGTAAGGCCTAGTTTAGAAAATAAATGTACTATGTAAATTTCTATTTAAAATATTTCTCCACCTCGTTCCAAGTTGGATTTTTTTTTCTTGAATATAACGAAATTTTTAAAGCAGTCGCAATTTCTATTACGATTTTTTCGGTTCATTTTAAAATAAAAAATTTGTGATTTGGAGTTACCAATAAAAATTTTGTCAGTAACTCCCAATTCACAAATTTTCGATTCGTTAAAAGAAATTGCAATTGCGATAAAGGTTTCGTTATTTTCAAACAAAAATCTCAAGTTGTGAAGAAATGGAGAAATAGTTTAAAGTTTTATCAACCATGTGTACTGAATATAATAAAATTGTAAATTTCTGTGTATAAATCATTGACTTGATCAGATGTTTAGAACTTTTGGCAAATAAAATGTGATAAAAACCATGAGAATCATTTTCTTTCTATCAAACATTGATTTTTACAAGTGTATACTACTTTAAGCTGAAAAAGTGTAAACCATGACTGTCTAATTTGAAAAATGGCAAGTTTTCAACATTAAATGAACTTCACCAAAATTTTTTTATTTAAAAACCAAAGAAACTGAAGAGTAATCTTGGTGCTTTAATGTATTGATAGCATTTCTATTTCTGTGCATAATTTTCTTATCTGTTAATGGATTAAACAAATTTGGTACTATTTTGAAAGATTTAGATGACAAAGGTTACAGGAGATCTTGAGAACCAGAGTGGACTAACTGTGATTTTGGGGAACCAAATTTTTGATTTTCTCTTTTTTAACATTTTGCTATATACAAATAGATAGTTTGTATATTTATCAGTAGTAATTCCATAAAAGAAGCATTGATCAATACAGCATTTGAAAAATTATTTGAGTGATAAATTTGTGTGAACAATACAAATCAGAAATGGCCCAGGAGGAGGGTATCCATCAGCGAATATATGAATCGTCCAAGATCGAATAGCCTCAATGAAATAACAGATGGAAAGACACCAGAAATCACATTGCAATTAAAATGCAACACACACATTAGTACCATGGAAACGACACTAGCAATAAAAGAGGATAAGAAAAAGAAAAACGAAACAAAGTTACCATTACCACAAATAAGCGTATAGCAGAAATAACATGCACAACGACGATACCCAACACGGCTGGTCACCGAAAGTATCTAACACATGGAAGTGCAAGCAATGTACGTTTTGGTAGAAAAAGGAATTACGAATGCGGCCAAACCAATCTCCAATAGAAAAAGAGAAGGCAACAGTAAACTCACAATAGGGGCTAAACAACTGATGTCAGAAAAAAAATGCAATTAGCAGAGACAAGGAAATTGGTCAAGAAGGTCATAAAAGCGGGCCTTAAAAATACAAAGACAGACAAATAGTGAAGATTATGGAAAGAAATATGCCAACAAGGGAATTAAGCACGGAATTAAATGTAGGGAAGCAGTAGATTTACAGTATGGAAAGAAATAAGAACAAAAGGTACAAGAGGAATGAAATATTGGAAACTGCTGCAAAGCTTTTTGAGGAATTATACAAAATCTGTCATTGACCCAATAACACGACAATGAAGCTTGTTGTTGTTGTATACCAACCTATAAAAATTAAATGAATGTCGTATCAAAATTAAATTATATTAAAATGATAATTTAATTTTGATTTGTTCGGTTAATCAGAATGCTAGAAGATCATTGTCAACTGGTTATTTTTTTAATTGATGAATTTAATGATTTTACATTTTTTTTTAATTTTGATATAATTGCGAAATAGTTTTTCTTTGTATATATTATTTTATCTTTTATTTTGTACTTAATTTGTTTAACTAAAATGTCTGTTCTACTTTGAAAAGTTCGTTACCTTATCACATGTTATTATTAATGAATGCGATGAAACCTCTTCGAATTAAAGAATTACACTGAAATTTGCACGATTTACTTGCATCGTGTGGCCACTAATCAAACCTCCCGTAGTCCCGTTTTATTTCCACAAACTATACTGTTCTAGTCTTATTTCGACAAACTATACTGTTCAAGTCATTTGCTTTGTGTAGTGGGCGCATAAGACCCCTGACGCACGGTTAAGAAATCGCAATCACAGCAAAATAATATGTTAAGCGCACGATAACATGGAGAATTTATACATTTTCTTTAATTATACCATGCAATCAGGGATGGTAATTTTAGATTTTTCCGTAATCTACGTATTATTAGGGTTGTTAAAAAAATGCTAGTAGGTATTTCAAATTTTAGCAATGTCAAAATTTTAAAAATTATTCTACTAATTATTTGAAAATTAACATTTTAGGAAGAGGGATATCTGTTAAGCCAAACTATTATTTATGTTAACTTTTACGGTTTCTAACTAGCATATAATTGCCGTGGTTTTTCTTTAACAAATTCGTTTCTTACCGTTATTCTTTTACATTGGTCATAATATCAAAAAAGGAGAGAATGTTAAACCAATTTCGAAATGTCCGTGTATTAATAAAAGGAGAATTTGTTATGATGAATGATAGTATTAATTAGTGTTAATAAGATGATGGTAGTATTGCAGCAGCAACAGGTTCCTTTGTTATGACCACGTGGGGCAACGGCGTTCGCATTCTCCTCTCCTATAATTGAATATTTGCGGGAGATGAAATGAAATAAGGTTTGTTGTGGTCATGTGATTACTTCGTTTCTCCTTCTTCTTCGTGAACAATTTTAACAGTTCCGAGGAGGATGGAGGAGGTTCTATGAGTCAACTTGCCGCTAGTTCTGAATAACGCGCGCGGCTCGCTTTCGGCAGTTTATCTCGAATGCTAGTGGTGGCTGTTTCGTCGAGTGCGCGTCTTCGTCTTTTTCTAGGAAAGATCGCCGCGCGCCCCTTCACCACAAAAATCCTACAAGTTTTGTTATGGGGGAACAATGTGTTGGGCATATAGTTTATTTTTGATCACACTTTTACAACAGTTTGGATATATTTTAACCGGAGAAGGTAAGTTTATTATTAAAACTATATATTTGCCCTTTAGTCTGCGGTATTTTAAGATTAAATAAGTAAGAGAAACGCGGACGGGATGAAAGGTACAAAGCCGCCTAGAAACTTTTTATTTTATTTTAGAAAATCATTGTTTATTGCTTTAAATATTACTGAAAACTTTGCAATAATAATTATTTTGAATAATCAATTAACACATTTTTATTCTAATTAATTAACTAGAATCATTCAAATTTCTAAATAAGAATATAACGAATAAGGAACAAGGAAATTAATTAATTATACAAGTAACATTTAAGATTTCTCGAAATATGTGCATATTTCTTATTGTGGATGAATCCAATTCATATAAAAAAATACCTTATTAATTTGTACATTAATAATAATTATTGGCAATTTAAAAACATAAAATTTTGAAGCTAAAGAATATCAAATAAAAATATGAGTTTATAATAGTTTTGAGTTGTAATTAGTGGCAAATATGTTTATTATACATATGCACATTTCGATTATGTTAAATAAATCTTACAATTTCTCAATTGAAATTCACTTATTTTTAAAACAAATAATATTTTATACAATAAATTGAACAACGAAAATTTTAATGCGTGCGTGTAAATTTAGAAAACGAGCGCCTCGCGCGAGTTTGCTAATGCACAAGCGTCCCTTAAAATTGGTTATGCATGAATTGCATATATTTTTTTCTACTTTGTCCACATTTATTTAAATACAGGCCACACCAAACAATTTCAATTGCACGTCATCACTAGTATGAGACAATGTCGCCAGTTTCTAATATTTTTCCCTATTTACGAAACGTAAAACAATTAAATAATTACCAATTGACAGATCATTTCAGAATTTTCGTCATTGCTGCCAATATTGAAATATATGCGAGATTTAAATTTCAATGTTATAATTTCGCACCGGAAGTGTAGTTGTGTTGGTTCACCTGATTTTTTTTTGATGACGACATATATGACGTGCAATTAAAATTGTTTGGTATGCCCTGTAAATAATTAATTTTTTTGTTGATTGTTACATATGTTGGCCGCACTGCAAATTGATACGCGCGCTGTTAAATTGAAAACTAGCTTATGTACATATGTGACACGGCCTAAATCTAAATCTAAATCACTTATAAATTGCAAATAAGATTAATTTTGATGCAGAATAATACCTTATTTGCGATTTCCCAGATGATTTAGCATCAATTAAACATTAATATCAACATAAAAACGTAAAAATTCGGGTGTCATTATGAAACCCAAACCGGTTAGAGTAGATTTATATCAGGTATCAACAGTCAATGTCTAAATATAGTGATAAATAAAGGAGAACCTTTAGCATAGGGGTAGAAAATTAGTTAGAAGTGGGGTCCGGATGAAGAAAAATGTTTCAGACGAGAGTCCAGGAGGAAAAAAAATGAAAAAAAAATGTTGGGCAAAATACTAACATAAATAAGAATTTTCGACAAAATAAAGTTATGTCATCATTTTTTGGAAAAAAAGCACGGATCTATACACAAATTGCATTTTATACCAGAACAAATGAGTTTTCCAGAAACTTCACGCGGTCCGGATCTGGACCGTGGTCCCCCAATTTCTGACCCCTACATTTGCATCATCATCATTAAGTACACATTGTTTCTGGAAATTCTTAATTGAATAGTTCTTGGGATTTAAGTCCTTTTACAGAATATGTAAATTGAATTCTAATTCAAATTTTTGCAAAATCCATTCTATGGCGATTACTGTCGTATGCCCAGGCAAATGGACAATACCTCTTGTGTTGTGTTGTTGTCAAGGGTGAGTACAAAATTGGTTGCTTGGTTTATTATTTTTTTACCTCGAGGAAACCCTTATTGAACCCATAGGATCGCTTAAAATTGTCGCCAATCACCAACCATACAACATTTGTCTAAAATATTTTTTTCTAAAATGCTTTATTTTTGAGATATTCGACCGTTTCCAGACTTTTATAACACCTGTATAAGCTTTGTAAGTAAAAATTTTTTTCTTCAAAGTTTTGAATATTAATGCACTACATTTGTTTGCTTTTAAACCATTACACTTTATTGTGTCTTACAAATAGATAACCGCAAAACATTTGTTTCCAGATGAAATCTTATCAATTTCGCCTTGAACTTTTATCATTTTCAATTAATTTACTGTAATTGGGGTGGGCTATAATTGACCACTAACGATATCCTTTGTATACTTCACCTTTTTCCACATTCCTAAACAATGTGTTACTTTTATAAATTTCAAGGTTGTGATTAATTGATTTTACAGAACATTGTAATTTTAATTGCGGATTTATTTAAATTGAATTACAAATAGTTGTGATGGAACATGATATAATTGTACAATTCAATTAATCCAGAGTTTTTTTGGATTGATACTAACTTAATTAAAAGGAATAAAATGATTAGATTGTTTGTTATTACATAATTTAATTGTAGCAGTAACAGACATCTTGGATGTTGAGTGAAATGTGACATGAAATTCATCCGTTGTATAGTCATTAAATATGCATTTGTTGTGTTATTCTCATTACATGGCATTGTGAAAAAGTGACGTAAAACAAATTATGTGCTAATTTTAAGGGAAATTCAAAGGGATTCCCAAAAAGGGCTGCGACTTTATAAACGAGCTTTTTCAAATTTCATTGAGACAGAATACATTTATTTTACATACTGTATTATGGTTGTTTCCATTTTGCGAACATCCCCTTTGCGAACAATTCCAAAATTTGTCCACTTTTATGTACACTATAATAAAACAGGAATACATCAAGGATGTATACCTCTTTTACTACACTGTGGGCAAAGTGGACACTTTCGGATTGTTCGCTAAATGGATACAACCTCCGCAATAGTTTAAGAGTATTTCGCTTGTGTCTCCGTGCGCGTATTGATTCAAAATGATGTTTTTGATCTAAAAAATGTGCAAGAATGTAGATTATCGACCATATTTATTATTGGAAGAAATAATAATTTGAGTGCTATGTCTCGTAGTTTATTTTATTGTGCATATCGTTACCATTTACTATGTACAGCATTCCTGGTTAAAATCCTTATGAGAATATGAAGAATACAACATTGATAGCATGACAATTGTAATAAAGAAAAGAGAGCAAATATATAATTTTTATATTTATATTGGTACATTGTACTGGTATAGCGTTCTCAGATTCACATGTAATTTCTAATCTGTTTTAATATTTGCTTACGGTATTTAACAAGCCCAATGCACTTTTTGGAGATTAATAAATATTTATGTTTCGGATTCGAACATTATCAATTTGTTTATCTTTCACATTCTAAAGTTGTAAATTATAATTGTTACTACTTGGGACGCAACTGGAAGCCATAAAAGTATAAAGTGGTTGTTTAGATAGTAAAAGTGGGAATGTTTATTTTTCTGGATTAACAGGAGTAAACATGGTTATGTTTATATTCTACTGGTTATTCAAATGCAACTTGAAGTAATAAAAAAATATAACTAAAATAAAACAGGGATCTTTAAAATCCAACTAATTAGTTTTTACTTAAAATAAATTACTTTTCTTTTTATTGTGGTGGAATTTTTAAATATTTAAGAAAATAAACTGTACGGGAAGTATAATGGAGCTAATTGTTAAATTATAGAAAATAAATTTATTTTGTAGTTCGCAGTTGGAGCTGTACCCGATAAGATTTGAGTTCGAAATAGCATTTTATGATATGAAGTTGCTTCAGACCGGTGATTCATGTGCAGTTTATGTAATTGTAATTTAAATTACAAATAAATTACGATAACTATATAAATGAAAACTGGCATGTTTCTTTATCATTTTTCCTTTAACAATACGCAATTGGTTTAGACTCAGCTCGAGTCTTCTAAGGGCGTAACTGTTAAAATAGCTGCAAATAGCCGTCCTCGTTGATGTGACGAAAATTTGAGGTTAGGTACTTAAAAGTGTGTAGTTTAAGTGACTTTACTGCGGAAATTTATATCGAGCAAATGCTTTTAAATAAAAGGCTTTTCAAGGACAATAAAGATCAAAATATTGATTTTAATGAATTTTCCGCCATTTTACAAGTTATTCGATTTTACCTCCAGATTTTCTTGCAATAGTATAATGGTAAAATTTCTTATAAAAATCATACTCTCGAATATTTCAGAAGGGTGTCCCTTTTAAGAGCTAACTTGGGAAAACATCATATTTTAATAATACGAACTTGTTTTACAAATTTACAGTGAAATCGAAGAGATTGATCCCTGGCCGATTTCCTAATTTCACGTGAAATATCCATAACCGATTTTTCCATAGAAAGAAATTGATAAGGTGAATTATTTTAGCCTTACAAAATCAAGGTATCAAAAAACTAAAATCAGAGAAATTTCGAGCAATTTTAGAGCTTTTCAACAGAATTTTCGAGTAATTTCCGGAGGCTTCCGTTTTTCGAGAAATTTGGAAAAACGATTTGTAAGGCTTAGAAATATTTTCTTAGCCCAAGACCAGAAAATAAACACTGTAGAAAAAAAAAACAAAATACACAGGAATTTCGAGCAATTTTCAAGTAAAAAAAGGAGTGGAAAAAGTTTTCTACAAAACCCTTTTATTTTCCGGAAAATCGAATTAGTTTTTTGATACCTTGATTTTGAAAGGCTAAGATAATTCACCTAAATCGATAAAGATATGTAGCTAACTTGATTCTTGCATTAATAATTATAAAAGTAAAAGGCAGATGAATTCGTGAAAAAAATTGGAGATCGGATCATCAAGTTGAATAAAAATTATAAATTGTTATATTATTAGATTCTAGTGATTGAGGCAAACGCAAATGTTAGAAACTTTATTAATTACTTTTATAGTTTTCATAAAATTCATAATATTTTAGAATGCAGTAAATTTTGTGAATATTTTTGAAAATGTAATAACATCTGTTGTTTTTTTCTAGAACCTCGTTGGCTACAAAATGAAATATCAACAAACTATGAGAAAAATTTTGTGTTATTTAAAATACAGCTTCTTGATAAAATATGTAGAAATATATTCAAATTTAGAAAAAGAAACATGAACATTATTGTTAATTCTAATTTTAAAGAAGTTTCATTTCAAATTAAAACAAATATTCACAGTTGATCATATAACTGACAGGTTTTGAATTGATTTATATATTTTGATTGACTAAATATTTAAGGATATTTTGCCTGGTGGAATAAGAAAACTCCCACCAAACATCTTGTAATCTAAATGCTATACAATTGAAGTATATTTTGACATCTTTTTTTTTTGGCTATTATGTTACACGGAAATTAGCTAATATCGTGTCAAGGGATTGGCGTCAATTTAATTTACAAAACACTTGATGAATGTTTACGGTGCTAAAATGAAATCTGTTACTGCAAACTACCCACGCCGAGACAATACATCACTTACATTGCATAATGCGGCACGTTCGCAAAAAAAAAACTATTACTTATAACAGCCGTTTCGTAAACGTGCATTAGGATTAAACATTACTTTCTCAGCAATGTAGGAGTTTGCAATATCGTGTATGCTACTATTTTCTTGTTATTTTATATATAAGATGCATTGCTTCAATAATTTAATAAAGGCACAGTTTTAATTAAATTTAAAATACATTTTGATAAAAAAATTCAGACAAAGACATGCATTTTAATAGAAAGCTTTGCATCTGAATGATGAAAATGTTAAAAATTGCATAAAAAAGTATTTACTTAAAAATTTAAAGAGAATCTGGAGAACTACCAATGCTTAAGAAAAATGGCAAACCAATAAGGTTTTTGTCATTTTTCACCCTAAGGATGTGTTTACATTCGACCTGTGATAAATGATAAAATCACTTATGAGAGAGTAAGTGTTATAGAACCTTGATAAGAGGGTTTGTATAAAGCACAATTTTTTCCTCATCAAAATTTTTGACTCTTTATGGTTTATCACAACTATGACGTAAGCTGACCCTAACATGTGAGTTTTTACGCCATATAGTAAGAAAAACCACGGGATCTACTTCTCATCCGCAATCATTATAACATTATATGTACCAAGAGGATTTTGAAATTTATATTGATGATCAAAAGATTTGTACGCTTAATTCCATACTGCAGTAATCAGGGAAAGTTGCCGAAATCGTATTACTTAACGAATTTTTTGACGATGCGAACTGTTGATAACACTTTTTGTTTATTTACAGTTAATATTTTGGAATGACTTAAAGGTACAATTTTGGTAACCAGTATCGTAAAACATACCATGCAGTTTCCAAAATTGTACCTGCACAATTTAATCTTGAATAACACTTAATTACTGAACATATATTATATGTTTACAATGTGCAGCAAACCGTCAAGCAATTAAATGACCTTTCTTTCTGATATTAGATAAAAAAAGTTTTAATGGCCCCTCTTTACGATGGTCCAAGTTGGGAAAATACAAGCCATAACCATCATGTAGAGCAGTGACTCCCAAGCGGTGTTTCTCGGAGCATTAGTGTTCCGCAAAAATTCCGGAAGTGTTCCATGAAATTAATAGTTATGATCAAAATACTAATGAATCATTTTTTTCACATTTTTTAATCTTTTTTTTTTTACGTAAAAAATTATTTTTTGGCCAAAAAATTTATGTAAAATACACATTTTTTACATAAATTTTTTCGAAAAAATCTAATTTGCTAAAATCTTTTTGTCTAACTATACGCTAAGAACAAAAATTCCAAAAAGACTGAGTTTTCTTGAAAATACATACTTTTAAACATGCCGCGTCTAGAAAGGTATAATTGGTCGCCAAATTATCAAAACACAATTTAGCAATTTATTTTTATTGTAGTTTTAAACTATATTACCAAGATAAAATAAAAGCTCTTTACTTAACTTATTCTTCGATAAAACGTCATTTAATTTTTATAATTTTTAAGATTATTTTTGTTTGTCTGTCGATTTTGTATGACATTGAAACTATAATAATAATTTGGTGGACAGACTCTTTATTTTTATTGAAGCGTTCACAATTGTTACTCAAATAAGATAAAGATATTAAAGCATAAGTCTTGTTTAAATAAATGGTAAGTGTTTGGCATAAAGGGTCCAATTACATTCAATGATAGTCAGTTTAAAATGTCGTTCGACCAAGATAAATCAGATCCTAAAAAGATTAATAGCCTTCCAGAAGAAGAAGCGCTTTTTGTGGTAAAGAATCTTCCTAAAAAGTACAAAGTTTATAAAATTCGATGGCTCATCTTATTATTATTCGTAATGTACGCGGCTTCAAGTGCAATGCAATGGTTACAATACTGCATCATTAGTGATATCATAATGAGGTATTATGGGGTTTCTGCTTTGGCTGTAGATTGGACTTCTTTGATTTCCATGGTTACTTACCCGCCTTTAATGATACCAGGATCTTATATTATAGATAAAATGGTAAATTATTTAGAGTTTTTATGTAAATAATTTTTTAATTTCTATTTCTTAGGGTTTACGTGTTTGTGCTTTGTTGGGTTCAATAGGAACAGCTTTAGGAACTTGGATAAAAGTCTTTACTGTACAACCGCATTTATTTTGGTTAGCTTTTTGTGGACAAGGTGTGGTTTATGTAGCACAAATTTTTATTTTAAGTTTGCCTCCAAGAATAGCTTCAGTTTGGTTTCCTGAGCATCAGGTAAAATGTGTTTTTTGTTATTCGGATGTCTTCATATTTGTTTTAGGTTTCAAAAGCTTGTGCTATTGGTGTTTTTGGAACACAATTGGGAACAGCGGCTGGTTTTTTAATTCCACCTATGTTGGTAAAAAATCATGAGAATCTTGATGATATTGGCAAAGATTTTTCTAAATTATGTTATGGAATTGCAATTTTTACTACAATTGCAGCTATTTTGACAGTTTTATGTTAGTTTTAATTTTGGTCTGTATATCGCTCATTGCCAATATAAAACATCGTTCATGTTCATACTAAGGTAGTTGCATTATAAATTCTCAAAACCACATCAACGTTGATTTTGTTTTGGGTTAAAGGAAAAATTTGTAGGTACAATCATTACTTTCATAATCTTCAAACATTTCCCAAATTTGTATTTACAATTATATTTTTAAACTACTTTATATCCTGTAGGTAGATGCTTTTTATGAATAATAGAAACTATATTTCATCTCCTGAGAGCTAACAGCTATATTCTCAGAATTATGGAGATCTATCAACTATCTAAAATCACGAAAAATTCTTAGAAATTTGTATTATTGCATTGTAACATGAAGAAATGTTCCGGTATGTTCGAGAGGTTCCTAATGTGGAACGCTCCAGGCGACCTTCGGAAGTTTTCAGAAAAGGGGTCGGTTCCCTATAAAAGGGGAGCACACGCACGCAGCAAAGACAATGGACTCGAATAGTAGAGATAAAAGAGTCCGAGTAGAAGTGGGTAGTAATTAGCGCGTAGGTCATAAAGGATAGTCCTACAAAAATAAAAAATGTTCTCCGGTATCGGTAATAAATGAATTGTAATAAATAATTGTATAAATAGTCGTTTTGTAAACATCCGCTCGGTCGAAATAAATATTATTTGAAACCCACGCACGTAACAATAGAAGTCTTAATGGATTATTAGCAATAAAGTGACTGTAAATGTTGCAAATAAAACAATTGAAGTGCCATGTGGAACAAACTAAGTGATTTAAAAGTGGCAAATTTAAGAGAGGAACAGGAGGAAAGAGATATAACGGAAAATAAATTCACTTTGATGGAGAGGTTTGCCTGCTTGTTACTTAGAGAAGGAAAAGACCCCAACAGTTTTGTATTTGATGATCAATGTGAAGAGTGGATATACAAAATGTTAGATAGGCAACAATCCATCTTGAATTTGCCCAACGAAAGATCTAGAATTCTGGAAGAAACTTCTAGAATATCAAAGAAACTTTATAGAAAACCTGAGGAACAATTTAGAACACTGGAAGAAGGATTGCTAGGTAATTCTTGAATTTTGAAAGGCAATGTAATGGAGAATTCTAGAACTTTGGCTGGAAACGTAATGGAAAGTTCTAGAAGCTCAAAGGAAGGATCGGAGTATCAATCGACGGAATGCTCTGAAAGATTGGGAATAAACTCGTAGAGACTAAATCGATTGTAGTTTCTGAAACAGTTCGAATAGAACTACTGGTAGGTCCTGTGGATTTTGACTTGTAAGAACATTCAAGAACATATGAAAGCGAAATGCTAGTGTCTTCCGGAGTTTCGGGCGATGAAGCAGTAATGATAGAATTTTCTTTGAAAATATCTATAGCGGATGTGATTTTTAATTTTTGTTTAACGAATAAAATCATGCTAGATCAGAGACGTTACTAATCAATAAACTAAATCTTTTCTCTCATTAATTCATTACCACATTTATGCTTTTTTCATCGATTACATTGCATCAAAAATTTTTTTTTTCTTTACAAACTTTTTATTTTTATTTTATTTTTTATTTTCTTAGTTTTTAAATCAGAACCTGAAACACCTCCTAGCAAAGCACAAGAAGATCTCAGAAATTGTAATATTGAGTACACAAAAGAAGAATTTTATAATTCATATAGAAATCTCCTTAAAAATAAACCATTTATTATGTTAATGTTCGCTTATGGAATCAACATAGGAGTCTTCGCAGGAGTCTGTACAATTCTTAATCAATTTATTTTGGCATATTTTCCTGTAGGAAATTTTCAAAACATAATGTTTTATATTATAAAAATGTTGATTTTTGTAGGAAAATGGAGAAGATTCTGGAAGGATAGGTGTAATTATGGTCATAATCGGGATGATTGGATGTGTTATTTTCGGATATATTTTAGACAAAACAAGAAAATATAAGTATAAAATTTAATTTTGCATAAAATTCTTTACATCAAACAAAATTTTTAGAGAAACAACAGTATTTGTATATATCATGGTAACTTTAGGAGTGACTGCTTTTATGTTTGCACTTGAAACGAGATCAATAATTTTTGTTTATGTAGCAAGTAGTTTTATGGGGCAAGTTGGCAAAAATTCTTCAATATAATTTTTTTTAATTTCATTTTATTGTTTAGATTTTTTCAAAATGTTTACTACCCTGTTGGATTTGAAATGGCAACTGAATTAACATTCCCACAACCAGAAAGTACAAGTTCTGGACTTCTAGTCTCATCATCTCAAACTTTTGGGGTTATTTTTACATTATTAATGGATCGGATATTAAATGCGCTAGGTCCATTTTGGGCATTAGCTTCTATGGTGTCTCTTCTAACACTGGGATCTGTAGTTTCAATTTTTATACCAAATATACTTAGACGACAAGAAGCATTTGCTAAAATTCCTCAAAAATAATCTGATAAAGATTTTATTGCAGCAACCTTGAACAATCGCCTATTTCATACTTGTAATTGCAACTATTATAATTATTAACTGATGCAAAGAAAATATTTCAGGAATTTAATATAATGTTGTAAAAATGTTCCTTAAAGCGAGAATTGTTAAATAAATCGATGTTTATGTAGTTATGTAGTTTCATTGTTTGAATACTTTCAAAATAGGAAATTGAGGATCTTTGTTTCATAAAAACGTTTACGGAAAGTAAAATATAATTAGGATTACTTCATAAATCATAACTTGCAATATTTTTTTTTTATATTTTAAGGAACGTGGTTATAAGTGGTGTACAGTACTTTATTGCACATAAACTGTTACAAGATTGAGTTTCTATTAAGTTGACAAATGCTTAGATCAAACTGAGTGAGTGAATCTAATAAAGGAAATGCAGGGAAAATATTTACATTTTTGTTGTACCTATTTATATTTATCAATAGAATAAAACCTTTATAAGTTTATATCAGGTTTGCAACTATGCTTATTTTAGTGCAGAAATAAGTACTTATATTTATGTACAGTAGTGCTCATTAACATCCAGGTAATCAATTTGAAGAAGGTTGAATACAGCTCTCCATACTGTCTCTTTCCTTCATATATTTAGTCTCCTATAAATAGCAATCCCAATATTCTTTATTTTTTATTTCAAATAATCTAAAATTTAAATTGCCAGAAATTACTTGAGTAATGGAAAATTTGAAAAACACATAGAAGAGCATTAAAATTTCTGAAATTGATAAATATTTGTAATTCTCTGTAAAATATTCTAAGTACTCGTCCTCGTTAACGTTAAACACTTGTATAGAGAAATATATAATATATATATATATATATATATATATATATATACGAGGTGTGTTCAAAAAGTATCGCGAATTTTGTGTTTTTTCAAAAATTATTTATTTATTCATGAATATCTATTTTGTCCCCTTCAAAGTAATCCCCATGAGATA
>JAODAH020018796.1:0-14209 GCA_027574865.2 Coproporus ventriculus | reverse complement strand
TCAATGCAAAATATCGTATTATACCATATTTGTGTCTCTATCTTCAGCGCTAGCCTCTCACTGCGTTCTGCTATACCCTTGCTTAAAGCAGTGCTAACATCATCAGCCTGTCGCCTCTTGCTATCCTCAAGCGCTGGACTCTCGCCGCGTACTGCTCTTACCCTTAGCTGACACGCGACATAAGCGTCTCAATTTCCGTCTAACTTTAACGACGCACGGTAACGAATTTTTTGTTTTTGACATAGAATAACAGTATTTATCGGAAATAAAACAACAATCACGTCACTACTTAGACAGCGAACTAATGAAGCTTCAGACGAGAAACAATTGCTCAAAATTATTTAACGCGAATATTTCCTATTAGGAATAAAAATTGAGTTTTATTAATAATACATTACTCCCGAAGTAGAATAGATTTAATTCCTAGGAATTGTTAAATGACCGAGAGGCGAAGCCTTGGGGTAAGATATAGCTTGAGGGTGACATGAAATTTCCACCGAGGCATATACGAGTATACTATTTTATTCAGAATCTTCCTTTTCAATTTATGACTTATTACAATATCAGTTTGAAAACACAAAAGTTGCAGCCGCAAATTTTAATTTGTGTTTAAAATAAAAAGTGCATCTATAGCTGATTTAAAATTGCAATTATGTGCAATAATTTTGTCGTCTCAAATGCCCATCGATGATAAAGCACTTAAAAAAATAAAAGCAATCTGAAAAAATTGCCTGCAACAGCTTTCAATGATTAAAGCAAATAAGTGTTAATTAACACTTCATGAGTATAAATTTAGAACTTAGAGTTGTACAGGTTACATGCAATTTGTTTCCGACCTAGGTTAGCAATAGCACACTTTTCAACCTTGAAAAAGTTGGGAATTGACCTTAGAGTGCCGCTAACAAATACTAAATTTTTTGAAAAGATTCATTTTGCTTAAAAATTTACGAAAAACATTTTGTTTTGCCAAAAAAATGTTTTTCTATCTCCCATGAGAAGAAAATTTAATTTTCTTGTTCCAAAAGTTCGTTTTGGTAATGCACCTGCATATTTTCAACTATTTTTTTGACAAACGTTTTTTAATTCTAGGCGTAGTTCCTGAAAAAAAAAATATTATTTTTTATAACACGATTAATATTTTAATTTAAAATTAAATTAAATTTGTAAATATTCAAAATGGAGCCTTTGCACTTCAATGCATTTTCCAATTTTTCTCACAATAGATTAGTGTGTACGTAGAACAGATATTCTTGTAATATTTTTAATTGTTTTTATTTTCAATTATAAAATAAAATGACAATTAATCAGCGATGAATATAAAGTAAAAAAAGAATCTTAAATGAACCGACAGGAATATATTTAATAATTTTTTATTGTACACACCGTACATTATGAACAATATTTGAAATTAAACAAAATTATCGTCACATTAATTGTTCAAAGTGACCACCTAGCACTTCAAGACACATATATTATGCGCTCGCTGTTTATTCTAAAGCGCGGTAAAGTCTTTCTAAAACTTCAGGTGTTCTTCTTACAATTTTGTAAGCACTTTGTATTCTCTGAAAAACATCATTTCTAGTATTTGTAACACATACATCAATTATTTTTTTGATATGGCTTCAAATATAATAATCGAGCGAATTTTAGTCTGGTAATCTTAGTGAAAATACGATTAGTCCTCCCGATCCAATCCATTTTTGAAAATAATTATTATTAAAAAATTATCGTACATTCTATGTCATGCAAAAATTCATTTCCAATTAATTATTCCAGATCAAATATTGATGGAAAATTGATACTGACGTCTCACTGAAATTTTAGTTTGTGGAAATTGAAGATTGTTACCGACTGACTGAGTTTTGAACTATTTGGAAATTAAATAGATGTAGTAGCTGGTCATATATCACGTTCCATGCTGCAAAATTTTTTACCGGAATTAATGCAAAAATTTGTTATACCTAATTTCCGAATTTCCGTTGACAATGTTCAATATTTCTTCTTCAGTGTTTGGGATTCAACGAACATTAAGTCCTCAATCAGAAAAACGAGGTGTAACGCTTTGGCGTAGTTTCTTATCCATAAGTAAAAATGGTTTAGCGTATTGTAATAGTCTGTTTGATTATCGTTTAAGTACAATCAGATTATGCGAGAAATTTCATACTAATGTCAACGCATGCAAAACAAATTTGTTTAATAACTTCTTACGGAACCATCTGGGCCTACATTTTTGTACTAACTTTGCAATGACTTAAATAACATTTGGTACAAACTTGATGAGGTCTTCTCCATTTCATCCTGACTGGTTTATTTTATTTTAGCATCTGAGTTCTGGTGCAGTCTTTAATGATAGCTTTTCGGAGTATATCGATGTATCGAATTGTAGAAACCATGGTGTAAAATAGATAAGGTGGCTGCACGAGAATAAAGATATTGATCTGTTTGTGGAACGCTTCTTTTAGACAAGAATGCAGAATGTAGACCTATAATATACAGGCGTTAATGGAGAAATATAATGATTTATTTTTCATTGAAAATTTTATATAAAAAATATTTTCTGAATACTATATTCATATGTGCAGTCATATTTTTACAAAGATTCTCTTTTATTAAATAAATTAGAATTTTCTGTTGCGTTCTGCAGCATTTGGGATAATCCAGTACATGGAGGAAAGTATAAGTTGTGAAAGAGAGTATATGTTACTAGTTTTCCCTCTGTAAATCAGTGTCGTTTAGCGCGGGCAAAAAAAATCTAAAATTACTCACTTTAAAAATATTACAAAAGAATCATTTTTCTAATATTTACAAAAAATTAATTTAAAAGTCTTAATGTCGATTTATTTTATTTTTACAATATAAATTGTATTAAAAACTAAAAACTTTTGCAGGAACCACGCATTAAATTGGAAAATGTTTTCACATAAAATACTATTGCTTTCAGAGCTTAAAATTAAAAAAAAAAATGTAAGTTTCAGGTTGAAAAAACGAGTTAACCTTCAAATGACCTTGAATACGAAATTCAATTTTGATTTTATTCCAATAATGTTAATTAACTTCTATTCTTCTTCTTCCGAAACACTTTTTATGGTTCTTTGTTGATATTTCTACTGTGTCAAGTTAAGTAGGCCAAAAAAATCAACCAACTTCATTATTTTTCTTAGAGAAATTTTTATTATATCCGTTTCGTACGAACTAATCGGATTGAATATTTCCCTCGAGAATATCCTTCGAAATTTCTGACCACTGATAATCACTTCCGAATCTTTAAACGTAAAAAAGGTTAAAATACTACGAGAGGAAGAATCCGTCAGTTCAAAACAGGATCTTTTTATTCTGAAACTATGTTGTACAAACAAATAGCATACACCAATCAAGGACAATAGAAAAGAAAAAAAAAACAGAAAGGTAAAAAATTTTGGGAACCTCTGGAATATAAAACATGAATAATTCCATCTAAAATCATAAAAATTCTTCTAGGCGACTTTAATGCACAAGTTGTAAAAAAGAAGAAATAAAAGAAAATAGTTGATGTTTGCCATGCACATAAAGGAATCAATAAAAATGCATAATTCTTTATTCAATGTGTTGCCTAATAGTGTGGTGATCATGGTTGGCATCTAATTATCAATTCTAACAGACTTTAGAATATGAGTATGAAATTATTATGTCTAGAACCTTTTTAATTTTAACATTCATTTGCAAATAATGGAATTGAATAGTATTATTAATCGATGTGTCCGTTGGAAATCAATTTATCTATCTAAAAAAGGCATTAAATTATTTCATTCTTTAACTAACTAACTGGTAACAATACATCGAATACACATAAAGAGAATTTTAAACTAGATACCGTATCTGGGTGGTAAAATCCACAATTTATTTATTTATTATTATTTTTTTTTAATAACTTTAGAGAATTGCGGATAAATTTTTACGAATATTTCTAGCTGCTGCTTCCCCAGAGCTTCCGCAAATTATTTGAAATTTTGAACTAAATTCTATATACCTGTTAGTAGTAGCGCAGGTCCAATAAGGACTACGTAATTTTAATAATAAAATAGTTTTTAAATTATAAATAAAATAACAAAAATCAGCACTAAATGCGACATTTCTGCCGATTTTGTGTATTGTTGGTTGCATAACTTAAATTAGAAAATACTCTGGATAAATTCAAGTTTATTAAAATAAACGTCATCCTAATCGTTCTTAGATTTTTAGTTGTATTTAGAAATAGTATTGAACCAACTTTAATTTAAAAACAAGAAATTATAACACAAATTTTATGCAAGCTGTTTTCAACGATATCCTACTTTTTTCAAACCGTTCTGTCCGCAAAAGAAAGACAACCAATTTTCCATACAGAAATAATATATGTGCGATGTGATAATATTTGATGTAGATTTATTATTTTCTTTTTTTTCAGAAATGTTACGCTTACCTTACGAATTTATCTCAAACCATTCATCAGAATCGAAGCGTTGCTCAAATATTTTCTTTTGTAATGGTTTTATCAGTATTTTCAATATCCTTATATCCTTTGGTGAGTATTTTGTAATTTATTTAATTTTATTATTTAATTAACTTATTATAGAATTTATAATTAACAGAAGCGTTATCAATTAATGAGAAAGAAAGATAAAACAAAGGCATTTCATTTAAAATTATCATGTAATATAATTGTATTACGTTAATTATTAATTTTTAATTTATCAAAATTTTTCCTTTTTGTATAATTAACAAAAAAAAAAGAAATAAACATAAATTAAATGTGTTTTCAGGTTAAATGATTGTAAACAATTGTGTTTTTTAAACAAATATTGCTTCCAATATATATATAGTTTGTTGGGTATTAGATCATTATTAAAGCTGCTATAAGCTGAGACCCATTTTTTGGAACACACTGTATTAACAAAGTTGTTGAAAGTATCAGAAATTTTAAATAAATTATGGATCTGCTCGATTCAACATTGCTTACTTTTTCATTCAATAAATAATTGATTAAATTCTGACAAAGATAGTTATAACTCCAGCCCCTTTAAAAATCGTGGTGCCATTGTTCCGCTATTAGGGATCTTTATAGGATTTACTAAAATATAGTTAACGACATTTTAGGTATTGAAAAATATTTATTTCGGTGTTTAACTGTCAGTTCTATGAGAAGCACATTGGAGGTTTCAATCCATTCTTTCTCATTTCATTTTCTATTTTTTCATCTCTCTGCAGCAGCTGACACTTGAACACTAACTAAACCGTGTACTGAACTTGTATTCTTGTTTAGTTTAATTTGCTAAATCATTCGACTAAATTTCTTGCTACTTCACTAAATACAAATCTAGTGCGAATCGCACAAATGCGATTCGCACTAGTCAAAACTAAATCACTTACTACTTGAATAACTATTGATCTAATGCGAAATAGATTTAACTGATGCAAATTTTTTTGCCAGATGTGTTGTCAATAAACATAAATAATATGGACATAATAAAATTTGCTTGCCACACTTAATTAATTAAACTCTTTTTTTGGTCAAGTTTAATTGTAGGATCCATATATTGTATTTAATTATCTCTTGGGACGCTACTCTTAAATTCAATCCACAAATGCTCTGACGAGATCTGTCTTTTTCAAATTTCTAACGTGTGGATGCTTTTAACGGTGATAGGAGACAGGACTAACACCGAACGACATCTGGGGGATATTGTTTGCATTTTACCGTCTTTATTATTTTGTAGGTAGATAAATATTATACAGCTCGAATAATTTATCTTTGTCTAGAGTTTATGAATGCACATTCGTCTTTTTTATTGGAAAAGGTAAATAGCAGAAGAGCGCAAACATAATCAGTGACGTACTTATTTTAAAAACATCGCAAGAAACATACTAAGTAAAAAAGCGCGCTTCTAATGTCGTCAGAATATCCCGAAAGGAATAATATGCAAACAGAGGAAAAGATAAATTGCGCATGCTATACCTACCTGTATCCTTCTCAGAAAAATCAATATTGGTTTATTAGAACAAAATAAGTTTTAAAGCTGCAAGGAAAACTTTACATACTATGGCGTTCAGTGTTCACTGAGTTATTTTTTTTACACCGACTGATTAAATGATTGAAAACTACTTACAAAATCAAAGTTCTGAACGGATTACACCGACTTTAACTACAGTTCACTTCAAAAACAGCTGATTGAGTAACGAGATTCGATTGGTCGAATCTAAATTTCTACATAGACACATTAAATCGTTAATTTTGTAGTTTATATTTTTAACTTCTAAATTTCTTTTTTTTTTAATCTTCTACTTTTAAATAATCAATCATACCAACCTAGTAATGTTTTTATTGGAATTTATAGTTTTTTCATTTTTGTGTTTTTCCACCTATGTGTTCCCTCTCATTTATTTAAATAGTGAAAGAAGGTGAACACTAGATAAGAAATATTATGACAAGAAACAGAAATAAAGAGATAAAAGTTTCGAGAAATAAATAGTGATTTGTGCTATAGATTTTTGAGCAATTCAGTCCGTTTTAATTGGTTGTAAAGCTTTTTAATTCTTCTTTAAATCTGATTCTGAGCTTAATTTCAGTGGATAATCAACTAGCCGCAATCAATAGAAGAATAATTGTTATAGCAGAGCAGAAAGGTGTTCACTCTAAGCTCTGTTACAACACATTTTCATGAATAATAAACATTTTATATAAATGCTTATAGTCATAATAATTTCCCCTTTACTTCGGCTATTCAATACTTGTTCAATAATTTCTGATGTTCAAATGTATTAACTGCAAAGCGGTTTCAGCAAGTTTTAAGTCCGAAAGTCCTGTTCTTAATAATTTCGAAGAGTTCTGGCAAACTTTTATTTTAAATGAAATCTATTTGGGATTAAGTGTTTTCAAACAAAAAATTTAGAACACATGATACTCAAATAGGGGAGACTGGTGCTAGTTTTCCCATTTTCGATTAATTAAAAAAATATTTTTGTACTTTTTCTTAGCATGAAAGTGTCCAGATCCACGATTTTGATATTTTGTATGCGCGTTTTAACATAGTAAGCTATATATTTAATTTTAAATGACGGAAAATTCTATTGAACCCTTAATTACCAAGATTAATTTAAAATTCATTTATTTTAACTTTTTAGAACGAGAATTTACGAGAACTAAGATGGGGCAAGTTTTCCCATGTAAAACTTTGCCCAATTAAACGTTTTATTTATTTATTTATTTTTGTAAATTTATTATAAAGCTTAAAATGTTTACGAGTATAAACTGTCTATGGGAAGAATCTGATTAGAGCTAAACGAAATAAAATTAAAATTTATTTATTTCTGTGCAAAGCAAAATATTTATTACTCAGTTTACGTTTGTTAAATGTTACAATGATTAATATAAAAATTAACAACACAAAAAAAAATATTTTTCTCCATTTAAATAACCCGGGAAAGCTTGTCCCATATGCGGGACAAGTTTTCCCAAAATAAAAGTTTTAGAAAATGTTGTTTTATTCATTCCTAAGGATGACTTTCCAATTATATTATATTATGTTCACAAAGTATACAATACAATACTAGAGACAGCAAAAGACCCAAAATGGGAAAACATGCCCTGGTCTCCCCTACATGCACTTTAAGAAAAACATAGAGCATTTATACTTTAGACAATTATATACACAAACGGCTTAACAAAATGACTAATAATATCCCATAAACTCTTATGACAGTTAACTTCGGAAAATTAATATTTTCTACTATAAATGAGACCAAGAACTTTTTAGACCATCATGATTTCTAGTAAATAAAACCATTTTTGTATTTTATATTTAATACCTTGTATCTTCCAGATTGAGATTAATCATGAAATACGTTCAATTAATGTGACATTGATTAATAAAAATTCTACCAATAGAACAGAATTAACCACTAAAGATTGCTTACCTTATTTTGTAATAGATGTAAGTAAAAAAGATAATAATTGTTATTATAAAAATAAAATATCTTGAATTTATTACAGATTGTGATGTTATTAATAATATTGGCTATGATATCTTGTGCTGTATACCAGATACTTATTTCTTTGATAAAGACAATCATACTTATCACAGTTGTATGTATCTACATGTATTTTTATGAATATTACAATGAAAATGTTTTAATCAATATTCAAGATCGGTAAGTATGAAATTCAATTCTTAATAAAAAAAAACATAAATTTTGAAGGGCATTCATACACATATAAGCAATTTTAAGAATTATTTAATAATTATGCATACATCTTACATCTTATAATATGCAAAGTAGGGTATAATTTTTTACAGATGACAAGTAGAAATTAATATTTTATTTCGACATGATGATCTGCTGATATAATGTATAAAAATTATTTAAGAAAACCTCTTAGCTACCAACAAACATACTGTACATTGTAGTAATAAAATGAATCATCACATTTTATTTCAATATATTAAGAGGTTTCATTTTTAACATATGCTAAAAGCACATACCATTCCTTTTGCAGGACTATTTCAAACAGCTTACAATACTTAAGCGTTATTCTGCTAGTCGGATTCTTAATAGCTTTGATCCTTCATGGTCAGCAAACTGAAGCTACTTATAGATTAGATTTCGTATGGAAACTTCAAGCTACAGGTAAAATCGTCAAAAGTAATTTTAAATTTAACTGAAATAATATTATGCTTTTAGAGGAAAAAGAAGATATGGAAAACCTTGAAGCATATAATCGAAAATTATTAGCAAATATTCTTCCTGTACATGTTGCTGAACATTTTCTAAGTAGTGATAAAAATAGCGATGTAAGTATATCATCTTTTATTGCTCTGGTGATTATAGATTTTAGTGTAATAGATGTACACCTACACTCAAACTTCTACAATAATTCGGACAATAACAACTTCATTTGTAGTAAAGAGAGAAAACAAGGAAATGTTAATGTCTTACTTTTTTGTAACATTATTTCGATCTATAATAGATTATAATTTCATTTTTATTTTATAGGATTTATATCATGAACAATGCGATTTCGTTTGCATTATGTTTGCTTCGATTCCAAACTTTTCGGAATTTTATGTTGAACTTGAAGGGAATAATGAGGGTGTGGAATGTTTGAGATTATTAAACGAAATCATTGCTGATTTTGATGAGATGCTTTCAGAGGAAAACTTTCGATATATTGAGAAAATTAAATCAACTGGAGCCACTTATATGGCAGCATCAGGTAATACAACTTCGAATAAATATCACACAAGTGAAATGAGTTAAAAATAACAACTTTCCATATTATAATTTTGAACCTACAAAAGAACTTATATTTTTTATAATTTTAGGTTTAACTCAAAACACATGCGACATGAAGGAATTTAAACATGTTACCGCAATGGCCGATTACGCTTTGAGAATAAGGGAGCAATTAGCTGTTGTAAATGAACATTCGTTTAATAACTTTCGTATTAGGATAGGTATAAATGTGGGACCAGTAGTAGCAGGTGTTATAGGAGCAAGAAAACCACAATATGATATTTGGGGAAATGCTGTAAACGTTGCAAGCCGGATGGATAGCACAGGAATCGTTGATAAAATTCAAGTAAATAAATTTTATAGATATCCAAATTGTTCAAAAGCAAAATGTTCTTATTACTGACTGGTTTCTACATCTTCTTAATTTGAAACGGGGACTGAACAATACAAAATTAAAAAAGCGGATTCCAAATTTGAAATATATACGTGTCGTCTCGTAACAAAATTCGTTAAAAGCTAAAAAAAATTATACCATTGACAACAATTATTACTCTTATATATTGTATATTCGAACCCATGTCACTTAATCTCGTGTCGAATGCACTGAAGCGATATAATCCTCATATCGAATGACAGAAAAATTATTGAAAAATTTTGGAGGAGATAATATAGGAAGAAAGAAATATGTGTTTAACAATATAAAAGGAGAAAACTCAAATAATTAATTTAAAAAAACAAAACCGTGTACAAAAATAATAATAAAAATAAGGGAACAGGAATATTTAAAAAGAAGGTAAAATCAAGTATTTAGGAATAACAATTACAAATAACAACAGCAAAGAATATGAGATAAAGGAAAAATAAAAATATCAAGTAGTGCCATGTATGTCAACAAAAAAATATTGAAAAGTAAATTGCTTAACCAAACCAAAATCAGAAGTTACCAAACACTTCCTTCCTTATCCTTATCATATGATCGAGTATGTTGAGCCTGGCTTTGAATTCGGGTGTCAACATTTCCTAAGCGTTGGCTTTTCTAGGCGGCGGTAACCAACACGCCTGTGTATAAAGCAGGTTCTTGTTACTTCAGTCAGTCAAAACCAGAGAACTGAAAGAAACCATGTTAATTGTATCCCGACATGGAATGGTAATAGGGTGGATACCGACCACAAATCCACTAAAAAAATTCCAGTGTGACTTGGGTTAAAACCTACGACTTCTCGAATGAGAAGCAAGCTCTCTACCACAAAACACTAATTAGGTCGATAATAACATCTAGAATAGAAACGATGGCATTCGCGAAAAAACAATAGAAGGAGTTAAGACTACGAGAGCAGAAAAAAACTTATGATGATCCCAAAAAAGAAGGAAATCAATATAAAAGAAGAATAAATGAAGAACTACCAGAAGTATTGAAAATGATATAACAGAGAAGAGCAAACATTCAAGTGGTTGGGATACGTATGGAGAGCTGGAACAGACAAAACGATAAGAGACATAATGGAATGAAAACCATTTAATAAAAGAAAAAGAGGAATCGTGGATTCGAGAAATGGAAAACTATTTACGGAGTTTGGGTGCTATAGATTGGAAAGAGAAGACAGAACCAAGTAGAAGGAAAAGATAAAAGGGGTTAAAGAAGGGCCTGATTCACCGTATAAAGAGGGTCCAGAAAGCTCTTCGTACAATCGAAGGCACATACATATATTGTTTTTGATTTTGCATAACCTGTGAACCACATTTTGCTTCACCCAGAAAGGGTATTTAGCCCCAATAGGGATCCCTAAAACCTTTCTACCTGCCCAATAGTATGAAAATAGAAACATTTCTATCTCGAAGAATGAGCGTAATACAAATTAGGTGATCATTAAATTTCGGACACCCTCAACGTTTTTAGAGTGAAGGGCACCTTTTGTGAAAGCTAGCACAAAAAATTTTATCATCTGATTTGCACTTAAAACACTGTACATCTTTCATCTTTTTATGTTAACGCAATTCATATTTTCTGGAATATATAATTCTGGAATACCAAATTCATACCTTCCATTTAGTTCTTATTTAAAATAAAATAAAAATATATTTAAAATTCAAATTCTGGCCAATTGCAGTTTATGTAATCCTAATTTAACCAATGAAAAGGTAAAGGGGCCTCAATAGAAATTTTAATTTTTTTCCTGTTTCCAATATAAATATATACATATTTATTTAAATTGTATTTTAGGTAACCAAAGAAGTTTTTCAAATACTGAATTCACAGGGATATCCATTAACATGTCGGGGTACTATTGAAGTGAAAGGGAAAGGTAATATGGAAACGTACTTTTTAGAAGGCAAATGTAGATCTATGAATATTGTGTCCAATCCTTTGAGTAACATTGACGAATGTGATACTGTCACTCAACCCTCTTAAGTTCTTTTAAAAACCTGTCAATTATGTATACAACTTTTCTGACAATGTATAGAGATTGATGTGAAACACTAATAAAAAAGCCAATAAAGGTCATTATTTTATATACAGATGTATTTTATTTTATGAACTAATAGCATTGTTTCGACCGTTATGACAGTAATTAGAAATAACAGCATATAATCAAAATAAGTTTGATGTCGAGGCAATATTGCCGAATCTGTTACCGTTTAAAATATATACATATGCCTTACAAAAGGAGGAAATTAATTAACTCAATTTTTTATTATTGTCATATAGGTTTCCATTCATTTAAGCGACTGACTAAAATAATGCAGAACACCTACAATTCAATTCATCCTTAATTTCATACCAACATCTATTTGTGTTTAAAACTCCATTCTGAATTAAAGTCTTCATCATTATCGACAAATACATAACAAAATGAATATAACAGATATTCGCGCTTTCTAGTAGCACATCTGTTTCAAGTTAAATGTGTTGTTTTAATGCAAAACCAGTAAGCTTATTCAACTGAAGGTGTTATGGTTGAATATTCGATCAAAATGTAGTACTGATGGTCATCATTAGGATGCAGAAATAAACTTAGCAAAGTCTATGTCGCCGTAAGTATATTTCTTTCGAAAAATCAATTCTTGGCATTGTAGGATTCTGGTGAAATCCGCTTGGCAATTTTGTTTCTATTTATGCCGTTTGAACTAACATAGAGATATCTACTGGCAATTGTAATGAATAGTAAAGCTTAGAGTTTTCCCAATACAAACCAGTGTGTTTCCAGCATTAGATATTGTTTTAGGGTGGATGCATTTCTAGATAACGAAAGAATGATTATATTTTTTTGTAAAATAATTAAAGAAAAAAGTTATGAATTTATTTAAACATTCAAATAGTTTTTTTTCCGGAACGAGCAAAGAGAATTAGAGGTTATATCATTTTTATCAAGCATCCTATGTTAGTAGAGGGACATATACTTATGTAACGTATCACAATTGTTTCTCGTACTTTAGTACACAAAGCTTTGAAAACATATTATTTTAAATTTTACTCACCGCTTCATAGGAACTATTCTGAAATGCTTCCCACAACAAATTTTCATACTGGTCACTCACTATAAAAGACTCTATACCAGAATCTGGCTAGAATTGGAGAAGGTTTCTATTCGCCGATTAATATAGCTGTGACTTTTTCCATAACATTTCTATAAAATCCGCGCGAATTTTAAAGTAATTTATAACAGATAATACGGTTCTGCCATCTTGTCTACCATCCCATAGTTATGAAACCCACTTTGCATTTTCAGACGCGCACATTTTGAAATTTAAACTATTCCATGATATCCCAATGCTTTCTATGCTTGTAAGTACTTAATTTTTTTTTTGTGATATTTTAACCCAAATAAATTTTGCAGCGCATTCACCACCTATTATCACTTTCACTAATTCATACTAATTTCACAGCAAAGCCTGGATAGTGATAGAGAATCTCAAATGCCCCCTTTGCATGCAACTTTGTGTTAAGCGAGTAGCCTATTCTTCAATCAAACGAACATTCCATTGAATCGCAACATGGTGACGGGTAACTAATTTAGAAGTATTTTAAAAATGGATTACTTTATATTTCAAATACTTTTTTTAATTCATTAAGGAATTAATTATAATTATGATAATAATAAGATTTATTATTCAGCTGTTAACTGGAATGTCTATATAATTATTCATTGGTTTAATCGATATTGATGCAACCAAGCTTATTATAAAATTTTGTTACAAATTTTCATTATATTTGTAAATGATGTATTTATGTTCCAACCTAAATTATATTCATTGGGAAATATTCATTAACTTTTTTTGAAAATAGTTCCTAGCTTGTCACGGGTAAATTGAATTGTAGAATTGACAATCGAACTGAAGTCTGCAGTTTGCAGGTCGAAACCTGTAGAGATATGGTAAGTACTGCAACCTCAATTATTATTACAAATGGTTATATTTTTTCTTGTTGTAGAAATGAACGGATTACAAATTTATAATATCAAACAGAAATCTGTAGAAATGTACGGAGTTCACATTATAACTGGTGAAGATCTATAAAAACCATTTCCCAATAATGGAAGTAGAATTTTGGGGTTGGTAGGAGGGGAAATTTTTCATAAGGGGTATATTGTAATTGAACATGACGCAAATTAAGCAACTCATAATCGTGTACATTTATAATAATATATTTACAGTGAACAACCAGATTGTTCGTGGAGGAAGCTGGGTCTTTTGCAATATCAGTGGAATAGGCTGGAAGCAATAAAAAAGAAACTAATTCTTGAAAGAAGGAAAGAACCCAAAACTTTAATTTTTTTGTTGATTTTTACTTATGTTGGCCACATTACAAATGTTATTGACCAATGGCCCTTTTCAAGGTGAAAAAAAAGAAATTATTCCCCTTATTCTACTAGTTCTCGTTAATTCAATATGTCGCACCCTCCTTAATAGGGACGTGTCCTAGTATCTAAATTGTAAAAAAATCATCCTTTTCGATTTCAACTTT
>JAODAH020018794.1:0-18071 GCA_027574865.2 Coproporus ventriculus | reverse complement strand
GAATATTCAATAAAATTTGAAACAAAACTGTGTTTGTTAACAGCAAAAAAAAATATTTTTGTACTTTTTCTTGGCATGAAAGTATCCAGATCGCGATTTTGATATTTTTAATGTATGTAAACTATATATTTATTTTTAAATGAGCGAAAAATCTATTGAACCCTTAAGTACATTATGCCGTATCAAGATTAATTTAAAATTCATTCATTTCAATTTTTAGAACGATAATTTACAAGAACTAAAATGGAGCAAATTCTCCCTCTTTTTTTGGGGCAAGTTTCCTGTGAGAAAACTTGCACAAAATTGAGTTTTTTATTTATTTATGTAAATTTATTAATACGCTTAAAATGTTTGTGTGTATTAACTGTCTATCTGAACAATCTGATTTGAGTTAAGCGAAAATAAAAATTAAAATTTATTTATTTCTTTAAAAAGCAAAATATCTAGAGTTTAGGGAAAAAGTTTTTTTTACGATTTTAGAAAATATTTTTTTATTTATTGTAGGGAAGGATATTATGTTATGTTCTCAAAGTAGACACATTTATACACCAAATGCTGTGACGCTATTTTTTTTTCAACAAACACTACAATGCTAGAGAGAGAGAGAGCAAAAGCGAAATATGCCTCCCCTATTTATCAAATTGTTGTCAATGTTAAAACTATTATAAAATGCTATTAAATAGATGAAGCTCCATCTAAAAAGCTGCAGCTTCAAATACTTTAAAATATCAATTGTACTCTGAAAGAAAATTTAGTTATGTTAACAGTTTTTATTAAAATTATACATATTTATATTAAAATTGAATCAATCAACCACTAAGGATTTAAGTGATCTTCATAAAAAACATCTTTACTCTGTTCGTGTCTCCTCTCTGACATAGAATCCTAATATTAAATAATATAAAAGTGATAGCCAGAAAAATTAGTTATTTAATTATATTATACAATTTCGAAATGGAAATGGTTCAAACAAATTACAAGCACCGCCAAAAGATTTATCAAGGACATTGACAACATAATAAACATACAGAATTGGCAAACAAAACGCTGATTATTATAGGCAGTCAAATTAACTTCAAAGAATTATAGGAAAATTATAAATCATTTTTTATTATATCTGCATTATATTCTAGAATTAAAAGAGCAAAATACATGCGAAGAACGCTCTTTTATAACACACCGTATTTTAAAGGTTGCAATTTGCAGACGTGAGAAGCTGACATAAGCTAATTTGTTTTGAAAAAATGCAGTTTGCAATTTTAATTATTTCTTAAATTCAGCTTCCACGTCTTTTTTTTATTCTCGGAAGTAATATTTTTTTGTATTCTACCAGCTTGTAAAAGACAAGAGTGAACTCACGCCAACATTACGTCAGTACAATTTGGCTTACTAATAATCAAGACATAAATTCAATGATTATTATTTAACTTAATTGATTTGCAGTGAAATCTTTTGAGAATGGCTCAAATCGAGCCAAGCTGGTAATGGTTAATAAAAACTTTGTGGTAGGACAATAGTCCATTTTTATATACCATGGCACTATAATGGCGTTTTTATTACGAATATGCGACAAAATTTGATAAACCACATTTGTTTCTTCAATGTTTTTATACATTGCAGTTATGCATCTAACTGTACACAAAAGAGTCCGTAAAATCGCATTTTACGGTCTCATTTGGGTTATTTTATGGACTCTTTCAGAAAAAATAGATTTATTTAATTTTATACTAAATTAACTACCACGAGAAATTGGGCACGGAGCTTGGAGCACTATTGCCAGAATCGACCCTTAAAACCAATAAAAGGGATATCAAATAAGAATATCAAATCTACCAACAAAAGAAGTCAAAAAATCAATTAATACACATATTAATCATCATAAAACGCATGATTAATATGTGTATTAATTGATTTTTTGATTAAAATGCTCTACCAAGTAGTTCAGAATTTCAGTTATATTTATTTTTAAATATTTGTGAAAAATTTAATTTCTTTTAGCGAAAGACACGCGCACATACCCATTCATGATCATATTATCGACACATACATGACCAAAATTAACTCCCCCAAAAACACTAACAGACACGAGCTCCTACAAAGACTTAAACAAACATTTGTTCAATCTTAATATATATAATTATATAATAATATTGACACAATTGTTACTATTTCGGGCAACCGAATGCATATATTAATGTTCGACCTTAATGACTTAGACGTTTCTCAAGCTACAGCCCCCATACAAGAAGTGTAAAAATTTTCATCTATAATGTCAATAGATAACTAAAATGGCGTCTATAAAATTCCTTTATGTCAACATTAACTCCTTTAACCCTAAATCCCAGCTAGTATACAATTAAATATTAAAACAAAAAATATCCTGTGCTATGTTTGTTGAAACTAAAATATCTACACCGATTTGTTTCCAAAACTGGCAATCTATACAACCCTCTCCAACACCCTAAACCAAAATTTCAGAGGCGGCTCCCTGGTATTAGTAGATCCAAAAATCAGAATGGGCAAAGCAAACCCTCCTTAAATTAACAATCCTCTAAATGATACCTTTCACTTCACTATCCAAATACACAATAACAAGGTGAATATATTCCTTGTCTACATACATCCTCACTCTAAATCGAAGATACCATTTTCACAAAAGCCTCTCGCTGCGGATATGCAATCATTATTGGTGACTTTATTCCAAATTCAAAAGGAGAACACATCTCTCCCAATTTTTAAGTAATTCCGACTTCGGAAGAATCCCAACTGCCCCTACCTTAATTATGGCCAATAATCCTAGCTTCACCCCAGACATCTTTCTAGCTTAACAACATTAATAATGACAAGAACTTTATAGAAGAATGTCCCAACATTTCCCGAACCAATATATCTACATTTTTATCTAAATTAAGCAGATCTATTAAAGACAATACCCCTTTAAGGAAAAAATCCTTTTATAACTATTCTCTCCCACCTTTCATTCTTTGACTTATTAAACAAAAAACAAAAAACAACTATATAGGGATTTCAAAGAGACCTAAGACCCTATTTTAAAACGGAAATTTAACGACCTGAAAAAAAATATTCACAAACTCATATACGAATATAAAGACAAATGGATAAACGCTTGTAACAGAATTAATGAACAGAAAGGACGAAATTACTGGCACGAAATTAAAAAATTGAGTCTATATAAACCATCGTATAAGATACATCCTATCAAAAACCCTTATACTGACATAACTTACGAAAAGGACCAAGATATCGCAAATGCATTCTCGAGCCTTTAGCTTTGGTATAAATGACGCTTATTACGACCGGAAACAGACTGAAATTGAAGAGTGGTACGACAATTATTTTAAAAATGAATACTTAACGCCTGACAATCCAATGCTATCTGAAAAAGAATATAAAATTAGGAAAAAACTCTTGGAGACAATATTCCTAGGAAAATCCTTAAACATCTACATAAACAGGTCCACATATACATAATAAGAATACTAAATTTTTTCATCACCAAAAATTCATACCAACACAATTCAAAAGCGGAATAGTAATATGCATCCCTAAAAAGGACTCAAATACGAACTCTCCTGGAAGCTACAGACCAATTACACGCCTTCGGATTTTCGAATACCTCGTCAAATTTTACAAAAAATACATGTACTCCAAAAAAAATTCAAATTAAATATTATTAAAACTATAAAAACGAGGTATTGAATTTTAAAACGTGGACAGCGGGGGGATTCTGTTTCACCTTCGAGATTCGAGTATTTTAAATATTAAACATAAACTAAGGACTACTAGAAAAAATATTGAAAAATAAAATATTGGTAATTAATACTGCATAAAAACTAATTTTAATTCCAGTAAACAACTGTTAAATAAAAGAGGCCCTAAAGATTTTAAATTTTGCCTTCGTTTCAATTTATTGAAGGTATGTGAGGGAGATAACAACATAATAAACAAAGAAGCATATATATTTTGGGTCAGACGATGGTCAGACGTCACGCCCGTAGGTGCCGACTGAAAATGACAGTTTGAGGCGAAGGTACGTGGTTCTTTAGTCGATCGGATAGCACTCTGAATTCCTTAACCTCGACAAAATGGCGCTCCCGATCGTTGAATCTCACCCCTGATCGACAAAAAACAATTTTGCAGGCTAAAAATTTGGAAAACATGTTTTCTGGAATTGTAGAAAAATCGATAAAAAATTGACAAAAAATATATTGTGAATCTATCTATGCAAAGTGCAATTTTTGCCTTGGAATACTCCATTTGTAATCTAAAAAATAATATTCTTTACTTGTATAAAAATGCAAATATACATATTCATGGCCATGTTTATGTAATATGTACCAAACAAAAAATACATTTCACTCAAACTTTGGGAATAGCTACCTATACTCAAAGTCACATGTCATGAAGTTTTTCAGATTATTTGAAAAGCCCGCTTTCTAATTAAAGAACGCCAAATTTAAAAAATCAGAAAGTGCCGTCAACTAGTTTTCGAGATATCCCCTCACAACCAGTCAATAATACCGAAAAATAGTAACGGAGTATTAATGTTCAGGTAGGAGGGAATCCGTCCCAAGAGGTTATTTACTCAAGGGGGCATTCTCCTCGGGAACGTAAGTCGCCAAAGCACCGGAATTCGCCTAGGGGGCTGTAGGAGGAGAGGACACAAGGTGAACTTGTTCTATACTATCTGAATTGTGCATTCGCTGCACATGTATACTTTAGAACAAAGTTTTTGAGACTGATTCAAAGTTTCTGGTTGAATACAAAATTTTTAAAATAAAAAAAATTGATCTTAAAAAAATCCTGACGTGCTGGACAAATTTAGGCATCAGATTCGTGTTCAGCGCGGTAAAATACATAAGAATCAGTAGGTATCGGCACAGATATTATCCACTTTTTTTTTGTAGACCTGTGTTATTGTAGTTAATCTTTGTTTCTTTTTTATTTTCATTTTGATATTGAAAGCCATATTTTTCATTTTAATTGATAATATGTATTGTCATAAATTAGTAAAGTGATAAAAATTGGTCAGATAAGCACCTAGTTCATTTATGGAATATCATGAAATAGGTGCCTACTTAATTTTTACCTTTATTCGGTCATGAATTTTCAGGTAGTCAAGGTAATCATCGCAATATTCTTTACCCTACTTGAATACATTTAAATCCCTTACAGCCACATGACTAAAAAATTCATAAATTAGCAAGAAATGAAGTAATTTTTTAATATAACTGGAAATATAAGTAGATTTTTATATAAATAACATAAAAAACAAATTTATTAAATTGTTTCTCATCAGTGTGTGTAAGAAAATTGCAATAAAAATTAAAAAAAAAAAATGTTTTCTTTTTATTTATAACGTCAAATTAATTGATATATAAAAATATTTAGACTGGACGAAAGTTCAATTTATGTTTAGTATATGCTGAAAATTTAGTTGCATTCTTTTAATACTGAAAGGACTTAAGAGGGAGTGGAAGCTAGATTTGGAATACCCCTTATGTTACATAAAATTTATTTTAGTTTTAAAAAAAGCCAGTTTTTTATCAATAGATTATTTTATATTATTATTTGATAAATTAATTAAATAAAGAAGCGTAATTTCAAAATAATGTCGAAAAAAGGGGTAAGTTACGTCATCAACGAAAGGGGGATATCTTACCTACACTGTCAAAATATAAATCGCCTAATAAAATTTAAATTTTACTTTTGAAAATAACGCTTTTTGCATTTAATAAGAGGTAAAGAGATAACAAAAATGTATTTTATTTATTGTATTATTAAATTTCTCCTTCTCATTAAATGATATAGATTGTTATATTACTCATACATTTCAAGCAAAACACTTTTTTAAGGTTTGTAAAAAAATAAACCAATCATAGCAGTATATCAAGAATATACAATCTACTGCTTGCACCATCTCTACAGATATTACTTGTACCCTTAGTCACTATTCTTTTAAAATTGTTGAAATACAATATTGTATGCAAAACGAAATTTTCTACGAGAAGGTTTGCGTAAGCCACCGTACCATTTATTTTCCTTGCATTATTAAAACAAAAATTTCGCGATCGCTTTTGTATATTCTAATTCTTGTAGCTATTTTTATGTTCAATTAATTTTGTCATTAAGAAAATATGAATCTCGCATGAAATTTGGAAAAAAGTAGTACAAAACAAACCTTGGTCCGATTTTCTCAGTTAAGCGTCTTTTTAATATTGAAAACCTAATAAACATAATTTAATAATAAATATTTTTTTTTTTATAAAATAGAGCGCCAATTTGAAATTATAATCAATGTTTAAAATATAGACCTAGTATCGTACCTAAACATCACTACATAAATTCCTTCTTTTTATAATATGAGTGACACAATTTTAAATCCTCCGTAATAATTGATTAGTATTATTGTATATTCTTCATACACATTTTCATAATTTTCAACATTAATCTGAAATTTTAAAGACTACCAGTTGCAATAGTTCGATATTTTGTACATGTTGCAGTAAACATGATATGTATTGGAAACAAATTTTATAATCTCTGGGTGGAGCATAACATTTCTATTGCACGATTTAAGTTAATAAAACGTCGCTCAATTTTTCTTCACGTACAGGATCTTTTATTAACTCTCTGACTTAAAATCCTACGAAAATACCTTCTTCTATCTTTGCATCACTTATTTTGGGGAATATTTTTTAGATACAAAAATCCACTCCCATTGTGATCCATTGCCTTTACAAAATTTTTCATTAGGCAAACTTTCTTTTCTTTTTTTGCCTCAGTACTAGTTATAAGTGTTACCGTATCACAAGAAAACTATGGCTAATTGAAACAAAGCAGCTACAATTTAACAATGAGGGTTGTTAGTCAAAACAGTAATAGCTATCCAAAACATGTGTGCGGCAAGATTAGTGTTGACCAGTGTTATCAATAGAACTGGATCCATAGAAGAAGAAATTCAGTCAATGGTGGTAGCAAAAGTGTCCAAAATTTTAGGTATGTTAAATGATATTTTCCAAAATAAAAATGTATATCAATGCCTGAAGAAAAAATCTATAAAACACTAATATGACAAAATTGGAAATATTTACTATTTTCCTGGTGCAACCGCAACAAATTTTCGGTCAGAAATAAAACAATTGTTCTAAAAAGAATCAAGGTTATTTGCTCGACGTTTCTCCAAGATCAAACTTGACTTCCTCAGGAACTTCACAAAGTGAACATTTCAGTTTGTGGAGCTCCTTAAATATTTGCTAATACCGGTGACAACCGGAAGCCCATTGGGGCACCTTTCTTTTGTATAATAATAATTAATAATGCGTGATATTAAGTTTAATTTTCTACTTTGCATTAAACATTGAAGTGGTCTCCCCAATTTGGTTACTATAGAAACTATATCCAATTCTTAGACATCTCTACTTTTTATTTTGAAATTACTATCTCCGTTGTCTGTTATAAATGACTAATTGACAGATTTGAGGCTTCTGAAGGGGGGCAAAAGTGATTTTTTTAAATTATCCGGCGAATTTCTGTCGTCAAATTTGACGTTTTTAGAAAATTTTACTTAAGAAGCAATATATTTTACAAGAAACTTCGTAAAAAGTTTCTTCATCGCTCACCTTTTAAATTTCTTTTACATTGTTTTGTCATCGATTATAAACTTTCTACAGAGGGTAGGACCACAAATATTCGACAATTCAAAAAATAACACACACAAAAACAAAAGTGCCTTTTTTACTAAAATTATACGTTCTTGCGAATATTATGGCGGATATTTATAGAATTATAGTAATATAAAGAGGTATTTTGTAACTCGTAAAAAAATAAGTCTATTGCCCCTTATAAACGTTTATGACAATGTTTTAACCAATTTAGTATTTTTAACTATTTCTTGAAAGTTGGCAACAAGGGTGCTCCAAACCCAAATAAAATGATTAAGCTTCGCAAAATCAGCTATAAGAGTTTCATTACATAACTCTTATTTATGAAGACAAAATTACCATAATCAGCAAAGTCCACTACTGTAGAAGGTCGAAAACAGATTTCTAGAAAAACACTAAATGCAGCAAGATTCCATAGTCAATTTCGATTTACTTTCTCGGTCAATTTTTGATAGAAAATTTCGGTGCATGCGAACTGAGCGAGGAAAAAAATAATCCCTGCAATAAACTAAGCGAGCTGAGCCACGAAAAGATAATCCCTCGAATATTAGATGGATTAGACAGGCAGCCAGGTTTTGGATTAGAATTTTGAAAATCCTTAATTATTTTACCACAAACAAAGGTGATAATTTCATTTTAGGGATAGATAAAAATTCAAAAGTAGTATTTGGTTGTTTTCCACGAAAACTGTATATATGAACAGTACATTTCAGTATACAGCCAAATTTTTCTATTAATTTTTTTGCTATACTAAATTTATTATTATTTTTTCCTGAAGTGGTTATGGTAGATTATGAATGTGCAATTCACAAATAAGTTTCTAATATTTGGCTATCAGCTAACATAATTGGATGTCGGTTCGATTTAGGCCAAGCCTGGTATCGCAAAATAGCTAGGTTGAATCTGTTGAATAGAAAAATAAAAATTCTGTTATAGGTATTTAAAAATTCATTTTGAATTACTATTTTTGGAGCATTACGAAACTTCCAACTTTTTTTTTCAGAATTACACTATTTATTAGTAAAACACACAAGAGTAATTGACTTTAGAAAATATTTCTTAAACAATTATTTTAAAAGTCGTCAAAACTTCTCCCCAAAAATTTTGGTCTTTTAAAAAATTTTATGAAGCGCACAATGAATGGGTGCGAATCATTCCGTTCTATATGCTTTTACAAATCGCATCCTAATATACTATACATATTTACAAAAGTTTTGTTAGATTTTCAAACTGAAATATAGGTTAAAATAAGAACGGCAAAACTATATACAAAGAAAGTTGGAAAAGAAATTAAAGAAAAGGAAATTGCACAAAAAAATAATAAGAATGAAATTTCATGATACATGTTTGTAAAATTAGTTAGTTTTAAAAATATGCCCCAATAGAGAGTTATAATATATGTATGTACAATTATTTTCTATAAATTTTTAAAAACAATCTTTTTATTTTATTACAACAAGAGAAATGAGAGTAAATTGAAACCTGGTTCTAATCCGTACCCTTTGCGTTAAGAAGATTAATATTTTTTCGTGGCTGAGTTCGTATGCGCCCGAAAATTTTATCTTTCTGAATTAAAGTTAAAATTTAAATAAAATCTAAATGATTAATAAATAGTTTATAACTGTCATGCCAGTCCCTTTTGAGTCAAAAAATCTAATTTTTTAAGCCTTTAATATCATGAATCTTTTGTATATTTTTTGTTATTGTATACGATTTCATTATTATTACTATTAAGAGCAGAAGAGCACAAAAAGATGATAGTTGAACGATTTATGTGCAACACATAAAGTTATAAATGCATAGCTGCACTATTAAAACCCTTGGAACTTGACATTTAAAGCCGGTTACGCATTAGAGGCAGAGGGAAACCGAGGCAGCGACTTGAGCCATCGGGTGTCGGTCAATCAAAGCGAGGATCCGCCGAACTTTCGTCGGCTCAGAGTGGATGCGCACTTTAACCCTACTTCGATTGCACATAATTTTGTTTTATTTCATCTTGTTACAATAGATTCAATTAATTTTATTAATAAAAAAAAAACAATTCTTTTTTAATCGAAAACTTAGGGTCATTCTGGACAAAATTGTTAGCAGCGCATTATATACGATTCTGAACACACTTACACTCAACTCAAAAACAACCGACACAGCGGGTCTCAAGGACCGGAAAGTTGAACCATATTTTGAAAGTAGAAATTGTTTCATTTCTTAACATACTTTTTGAATTTTTAAACCCCAAAATCGTATCTGATCCTCTTTTTAAATAAACTGGATTTTAATAATAAAAGAACATGTAAAAAATTAAGTATTTTTTCATGTTGTGTAATTTTTTATTGCTTGATTTTTTATCTCTGCATCGAACCGCGCGAATCCTGGGGGGGTTTTTTAATGGAAGCGAACAGAAAATAATAGAAAAGTGTTGATTGAAAAACGAACATTAACAAACTATAAAATATTTTAGTGCGCAAAATATAAATATAATTTATCTGGATGAATCTTACATACACAACGGACATACATATTCTAAATTCTGGTATGATGATTCCCAAGACGGATTGTTATTTCTAATATCTAAAGGATCACACATAATTTTTATACGCCCCGAATGAGAAAATAGATTCGTGAAGAAATGTTTTAAATTACTAAATCAGAACAAAAGAGTGGCGATTATTATAACGATGTGAACGTTGAGAATTATAGTAAGTGGCTATAAGAAAAACTTTTCCCTAATTTATCACAAGAAAGTGTAGTTGTGATAGACCATAATGTGTAATGTCCCAATAAAAATTCTAAAAAGATGGAGATGATAGATTGGCTACTTGTAAAAAATATTCCACATTCCAAGGATATGTTTAAAATTGAACTCTACGACAGTACAATATTGAGTACCCCTCAAAATGCGCCGCAGACGATTTTTTAAAAACGTTCAAGGTCACACGTGTTTAAATTGAAAGTTAAAATTACAGTGATTCAAAACCTTTGTTCTCGTCAACAATAAAGAGTTTTTTATATACCTAGGCACCAAATCGATATTTTTTATTACAAATATGGAGTTTCTTCTCTGAGGCGATAGCCGAGAAGGAATACCATGCGAGTAATAAAAAATCGCTTTAGTGTTGAGGTATACCTATTATCAAGGTAGTAGCAAATTAAATTCACAACTACCTTGATCACTCAACTGAGTTTACAGAACAATTTCGCGGGAAATTTGATATCCTACAGAATAAAGATTAATATCACCAAAAAATTGAGATAGCCGGTGTTGCCACTAGAGCGACGATTTGTTTGTTCAATGTTTTTATAAATTGCAGTTATGCAACTAACCATACACAAAATAGTCAGTAAAATCCCATTTTAGTGCCGCTTTTGGGTTATTTTACTGCCGCTTTAAATTTCAGAAAAAATATATGTATTTATTTTACGCATACATATAGAACTAACCATACGTAAGACTAACAAATAACGAAGTTTTTTTATTATATTTCTATGTTTGTAGTCAGCAAACTCTTCCCGTAGCCTAGGGGGTACGCGTACCACGACATCGTATAAATATCATAACATTTTGACCGAAAATGGTTATACAATCGTTCAATTACTGCCCTATAATACGGATGTAAATCCCATAGAATTAGACTAGACTGATATTAAACGAAATGTGGTATAAAATAAATTACAGGAAAGAAGTAAATAAAATTATACTCCAAATTTGGAAAAAAAATTGTGAATATGGGAAAGAAATTGAATATAATTATTTCCTTAATTAATCTCTTATAGATGTACAAATTGATCCCATAAATATAAACTTTAATGACTCAGATTCAGAATCTTCATTTTCAAATGAATCAGATTAATTTTTTCAAATCATATTTGTACAAAGAGTAAATATTGTTTGTGTATTGTAAATTGAAAAACTGGAACTTTCAGTCAAATTCTGACATTCTTTTAAAAAACTTCACACCATTAAAACAAGTTTAAAACCCAATTTTTTTTAATTAAATATGAAAAAAAACAGATTTAAATGAATTTTGATATCTTCAGATACATGTTTCGAGATTACGAATCTCAACATTGGAAAAAATTTTGAAAAGTGTTAAATAAACATAAGAATTTTGAAGTTTGTGTCCTTAGTTAATTTCTAAAATTAAATATATTATTGTGTTGAATAGGACAATTTGGTAATAAAAACAATTTCTTGAGCCAACGTTTCGGTTTATTAATACATTAAACCATCTTTAGAGCTACAAAATGATCAAAATGCATACACTACACAAAAACATTATTATAAAATAAAAAGGCTTACCTATAAATTAATTAATTAAGGCATTAACATAAATATATCTTAAAATACCTATTATCGCAAAATTAAGCAGTGCCTTAAAAAAGTGTTACAAGTAAGAAACATTAAAATTGTATGTTACTCCAATAAATATGTTGGTCAGATTTTCACAAAAATCAAACAAAAAACTGATGCAATAGACAAAAGTAATGTAGTTTATTCGATTCCATGCTCTGACTGTGATAAATTATATATAGGTACGAATAAAAATAAGTTAAAACAACGTTTGAAACAACATAAATATGACTACAAAATAAAGATAAGGAATGTACTGCTTTGGTTAAACTATAGAGATTGTAAACAATATTTTAACTTCAAAGAAGCAAAAGTTTTACAAACTGAATATTTGTATAAAAAAAGGATTATATTAAAAATGCTGAGGATTAATAAACACAAAGAAAAATTGGTTAATTTTAGGTCAGATACTGATGGATTGAATAATATTTATTGTAATTTACTTAGAAAGTCTTAAAGGGCTTTTCCAAATGTAATTAGAGGGTTGGGAAATTTATTTACATAAAGTTAAAAATCGTATTAGGGTGGTTCTTTAAATTCAATTGTCATATAAATAAATTTAATATCAGTTCAAAATCAAAATTTTCTGACATTATGTTAAAGATTTATCATTTTTATGTTAATTCCTTAATTAATTAATTTATAGGTAAGCCTTCTTATTTTTATAATAATGTTTTTGTGTAGTGTATGTATCTTGATAATTTTGTAGCCCTGAGGATAGTTTAATGTATTAACAAACCGAAACGTTGGCTCAAGAAATTGTTTTTATTACCGTATAGTCTTATTCAACCACAAGTAATATATTTAATTTTATAAACATAAGAATTGAATAAATGTAAAAAATTAAATGAATTGCAAATTTACCCTTGAAGATACATAAAAATAAAATTTATTTGTACCTGCTATGGGTTTTATAGTAAAGTAACCCGTTTCCATTCAGCCTGTGCGATGTGAAATTGCTCAAATTTGTCAACAAACCTTACGGTTTGGTACAAATTAAAAGTTTAATATTTTAATATATAAGTAAAGCTGCAAACCGCCGGGGGCTTTTTCATCAAATAGTTCAGTCAGTTCCAGACCAGCCAGAGGCTTGCGATTTGTTTTATTCGAATCTGTGAATTAACATTTGGAAACGAAAAATGACAAAATCAATCCAAAATACAAGAACATCCTCATATCAGGAGCAAATCAATTTATTGATTTGTTGTGATCTTTTAAATAAAAAGCCATATGTACAGAAGTACACCGAAGATGTGGTTTTGATTTTAATTTAAAAATTCATACAAGAAAACTATCAATTTTATATTACTAAAAATTAATTAAAAGATTATTTCGAAGATTCGTTTTGTATTACAATGCAGAGTTTCAGAAGCTAATCTATTTTTATTTAAAAACTTCATTACGCAAAACATAATCTTTCTATATATTTCAACATCATTATTTATTTAACTTTAAAAGAAAACAGTGGAAAGAATTTTAAATGTTTATGTTATTTGTCCCATTTTCAGGAAGCGATCGTTTGTAAGACAAAAGCATATGCCTGCCAATTCTTAGCAACATTTTGTATGTACGGAACAAATTTGATTCAACTGTGTATTGAGTACGAGTATATAAAATCAAAAATGATGCAAGCAGAGAGTTAAGTTTTTCCTAACTCTCCGCCTGCTACTTAAGTTAAGATTTTACTTCCTTAATGTATGAAAAAAGGATGCGAAAACTGTGCAAAAGAAAATTGGACAAAATACTTTATGAGTAATTCCATGTCAGTTCAGCAGTAAATTTTAAGTCGACTTGCCGTCTGCTCCCAAATTTGGTAAACTTATTCACCATATAAGATACATGAAATCCCAGAGTTTTAGATATTTTTAGCCCAAACTGTAGCCGTGAACATTTTATTAAAACCACATTTGGTAGCTTTTCGCCATCTCCTGATTTTTTATGTTTTTGTGAAGGTTAAAAAAAAATGTATAAAAATCATATAATTTGTCTAAAATTGAACGAGGATTTCAAATTTGTTATGAGTTTTCCAAAATTTTCAAGAAAATTTTAAAGTTAAGTTTTTTAAACAAAATGCAGTGGAAAACAACGCTTGTTTTTAATTTTTTCGAAACTTATTCTAATGGTATCTTATTATATCTGCTTTAAGATGCTAAATCCATCTTAATGCGATCGGACCGATTTTACGTCAAAAAACCGTTTTCCATCAATTTTTACAGATTTTCCAATTTTTTTACTCATTTTCAGTTTCTTGCTTTCCTATGAATACTTTTTACCAAAATATTTACAGATTTATATTCCTCGATAAATTTTACAAAAAAGACATTGTAGATGAAAATTTTGGTTTTGACGTATTTACATCAACCAAAAGAGGAAAAATAGTTATGTTTGATAATATACCAAATTTGAGAACAATCGACAAAGTCCCCTGGAAGTCGCTGCTGAACTGATATGGAATTACTCTTATATATAAAGCTTAATAAACCAAATGAAATGAAATTGCTATGTTATAAGTTTGATTCAGCAAAATGATATTACATTTAATTATCTATTTCTATCAATTTCAATACTATCTTGAAAGATGATCTAAACAAATTTTTATTTTTTAACTCCTTGATCAAGCTAATCAACTTACTGTTTTGATTTTGAATTTCTTTTTTGCAAATTATAACAAACAAACGATTACACCCATAAGCTCAATAGAAAGCTAATTGAATTTTTAGAATCGTACAAACCAGTAACGAAAATGTGTGAAAAAAAATCCGTATAATCAGATAATATAATTATAGAATCTTCATAATAAATATGGGATGTATTAAGCTCATATGTGCTTAGTTTTGATTAATTATTACAAATGTTGGAATTAAAAAATGTACAAAATTTATTGGTTAAAGTTGGTAAAAAGAGAAAATACTCTTCTGTCATTTAAAATATAGAGTTTCTTATTACAATATATTTAATTATACTTTGAACTTCCAAATCCACATTCACAATGTAATTAATATCATGCATATAATATCTTTTAAATGTTATTGTTATAAAAATAGTGACGAGCTTGAATTCTTGGCATATTAGTTTTCAAATGAATTGAAACATAAATTGTTAGTATGTAAAGAGAAATACTTAAGGGTTGTAGCTAACACCTGGCAGATCGCAAGATCGCTTATGTCGATTTGGTCAACAGGTTTCACTAATAAAACTCGCGTTTTAAACACAGGCAGGACAATCCCGGGACAAGTTGGATGTTGTTACGAGCCAAGGCACCAACCTTATCCCATCCCCACTCCATTGTGCATTTAAAAAAGCCAGTGCATGACAGAAATAGAACGACCAAACACACAACACTGACCAACATTGACCATACAATAAATCGTTTCTTTGTTAATCTGTATTACGCATTTTTCTTGAACGTAACAAAGGACGCGCATTCGCTTGCCGATTTTATCAGAAGTTTCGATGCAGACACGCGCGCGATTCTATTTTTTCTCTCAGTTGCTTGTTTCATATGTGCATTCGGCATTATATTAATGGGCGACCTATATATTCAAAATAGGGCGGATCTATTTCTCGCACAATAACAAACATTTTAAAATAAATAAATAAATTTTAAAGACGCATACAGACCACTATTTAGTTAATCTGTAATTAAGTAAACATACAATGTATCTAGTCTCCATTCCTTCCGATTCTACACAACATCTTTTCTACTCTGCTCTATGAGGAACGAATTTGAGAATAATTGAAAACAATTCGATTATGTAACAAATGGATGTGCTACTATTATAGGTATACAATATCATGAGTATTTTATTCCGAAGATTGAAATACCATTAGTAATTCAATTTATTCGATGTAGGACTTCAGAAAAACTTAAAAACTTAATTTTTTAATTGACTTATTTTAAATGCATCTGTTTAATAAAAGTTATTTCTAATCATAGAATTATTTAAACAACTTTGTTCTATCAAAGTTCATTTACAATTAATTGTAACCGGTTTCAACCCGATTTGGATCATTGTTACACGAACCTTTGTTAGTTTGGGACAAAATAATTTTAACATTTTGTAATGTTTCTTTCTTTATCAATTAGCTTATTGGACATTTATAACAACCAAATTATACGCTGCCACCAGGTTATTTAATATTTGCGTAAATAAAACGCTTCGGATTTTAAATGTACACGGTTTCCATTTAAAATTGGTTTTGGGAATATCTCGAAAGGTAGGGGAACTCGGGGCGGAACGAGGTACCATGTTAGAAGGTCATTTTTCAGAGGTTAACAAAATGTGAAAAAATGAAAAAAATTTGTATTTTTATAAAAAGAATTGTAAATTATAACACAAGTATGGTTAAAAAATGATTTTATTTAGGAAATGGGTTTTTCCTAAAAAGTTGTTTTTCCCCATTCAGCCCTACAAACCGAGGCAAAAAGGGGTACCCCAAAAAATTCAACTTGACCATTTTTAAGGAAAAAATATTTTACAGTAATGTGCAAGTGCTTCATAAAAGTTAAGAAAAACAAAATAAACTGAAAAATTAAAAAAGCTCCTTATTCAGCTATTGTACGCAAATTTCACAGTTGATGTCTGCTTAAGATCAAAATTCACTCTCACACCCCGCGCATGGGTTCCGAGCCCATTTTTTACAACCTGTGCAGCGAATCCAACTTCCTGTTGATTAAGCATGCGTCTCCTCGCAGTACAGACTATTTTCTTTATCATGTGAACTTGAGTACCTACTGTACTTCTTCGAAATATGGTACCCCATTCTACCCCACCCGTTCTGCCCCGAAACAAGTTGTAGAATATAAGCGTTTTTAGATATGCACCATCTTGAATAAAAAAGTTAGAATAAAAATCCACCAAAGCTGTTCCAAAAATTTCTTTTTTTTTTAATTTTGATTTTTGACGATTATTTTTTTTCCGGTTAATCCGAATCTGCAATAAAAAATGGGTGTTCCCATTTAAATTTTTTATTTATTCCCACACCAACCCTTGGGAGGTAGGGGTGGGTTGTCAAGTTTAGTTTCATAGAATGGCCCTAGTCGATACGAACAACTTTCATTTGCCATTTTTCTTGATCCGATGAGTATTTTTTGAGATATTCCCAAAACCAATTAAATGAGACATCCTGTATATTTATTTTATTAGATACGTTACAACTTAAATTCAATTCCCATAAAACACAATTGCAATCACCCAACACTTTGCATTTTATTAAATTTAAATTTTTAAGGATAAACACTTCTTTAGATGTAATTAAATTTTTAACAATTTAATTACAGAAAAAAAAATTCCAGCTATAGTGGGATTTGAACCCATGACTACTCGATCTCGTGTCGAGTGCCATGAGCGCTAGACCTTGGAATTTTGAAAATGTCACTAAAAATAAATGTCACCCTGACAAATAGCCCATATTTGATATTTCACTTTCACATTTTCACTTTTGATATTTTCACTTTTGGATTTTTCTTTTTTCTTTTATTAAATAAAAGGAAAATTTTGCGAGTGAAGTTAGCAGCAATAAAAAGAAAGCTATGACTTTTACTACTTTTCTTGCAATTTCTTCATATTTTCTCACCTTGTAAACCTTCCTTGAAATCCTAGAAATACTTCAAAACCAAAACTGGCCAAATCGGTCCAGCCGTTCTCGAATTATAGTCAGACTAACAAACGTCAATTCATTTATATACGTTTCATACATGTTTTTAAAATATTTTTTAAATAAAATAGACGCGATCAATTATGAATTTTTATACAAAAATTCTTGTACTATTTATCTTTAATAATTTTTTACTATCAACTTTTGTTGTATACAATTAATAATAATCGCCTTTTTGTGTATTTATGTATTGTTTTGAATTTCAATTGTAAATCTGACTATTTAATTTCTTTGTAGCGCCCTGATGAAGGGAATATATTTTCCCATAATATTGGTTTTTGTGATGATTAAATGAACTTGAAGTAATTTGGTTTTAATTTGGCCGCAAACCCGATAGCTATCCTTGTAATACATTAAAATGGCCGAGAATTGTATATTTC
>JAODAH020018716.1:0-20013 GCA_027574865.2 Coproporus ventriculus | reverse complement strand
CGAGTCTCGAACTCACAAACTTCCGCTTCCCAGGTGTCCCGCGTGCGGGATGCGGAAGTTCGTGATTTCGAGACTCGCCGGGATTGGATTTTTTATCTTGGACTTGTAGAAAGTGTCCGCCTGATTAAAAAGAAAAAAAAAATAGAAAATACGATTTTTAATAAATTACTTTTTTGGAAAAATTATCTAAATGGCTACAAAGTTATGTTATTTTAGAGTCTTTTGTAGTTTAATAAATCAAAATAAAAAATATAATTTTCGTATAATCTCAAAAGTAAAAAATCAGCTATTTGCGCATGTGTCAACAAATACTGCAAAAATTTGGGGTATCGTCGAATTCTTTGAAACATTTCTCATCGATTATGTGCTTTTATAAATTTTTAAAACTATTTATCAATTTTTTACAGGTTTGAACAATTTATTTTTTTTCCCCGAGGGAAAAAACAGCCAAAACATTAACAATTCTATATCTCAGAAATGACCAAATGACTTAAAATTTTAAGAGAATACTTTTAGTACAATACGTAATCATGATTGCCACTCAAATTTGAAATTCTAGATGGATTCCTACAAATTTCCTCCGAATTGAAATGAATTTGCCCTTATGCATATATGGATTGCATTATATAATAAAGAAATATTTAAATTTTGCAATTAAGGAATTTTTAATGAATTTGATAAATTTACTGTTGTATAAGTAAACAGAAATAAATGATCATGATAGTTCAAAAATAGATTTCTTTTATTAATTTAAAAATAAAGATGTACTATTGGAAATCTTTGTTAATAATTTCACAATTATGATTGATGAATAGCTACAGAGTTACTTTCCACAAATCAGTATAACACATGAAAATGATGTTTTCATAGGTTTTTTATCATTTACATACCTTTTTGAATCAAGGGGGTCTTTTAATAACAATAAAAAAAACATTTTCTTCTAAGAACAATTTAATTTTGATATAATTCAAAAAGTATAAACATAATCAAGAAGGAATAACATAAATAATAACAAACATTCTTTTCCATTTAAAATTATTACAAAGCAATTACTGTAAATATGGCAAATTGTTTTGATTGCAAATATTCATGACTAGCCTATACTTATTTCAGTATAAAATTTATTAAATGAAAAAGCACATATAAAAATATAGGACTCTTCTATAATATCATAAAAATTGGAAAAGTATGTACACGTGTTTTTAAAAAAATTAATGGTCCAATATTCGAAGATTTCCAGAAACAATTTTATTTTCCAATAGGGCACCAGACGGAATATCAATACGATCTCCATGATTAGCAATAATTATAACAGTCCCCTAAAAAATAAATAAGGATGAAAAAGAAAAATCAATTATGATATTTTGACAATACTATGAATATTTTTTAAAGGGCATAATATTAAAATTAATTCTTCCTAAAAAAGCAATTACATTCTTCAATTAGGATGAAAAAAATAATGGGCAAAAGAAATCTTAGTGATTAGTATAAAAAAATAATTTATTAAAAATTATATTTTCTTTTTTTTTTATCAGACGGATAGCTTCTACAGGTCCAAGATAAAAAATCAAATCCCAGCGAGTCTGGAACTCATGACCTTCCGCTTCTCAGGTGTCCTGCGCGCGGGACACCATCGAAGCGGAAGGCCGTGAGTTCGAGACTCGCCGGGATTGGATTTTTAATCTTTAATTTAATCCGAAAATTTGTATTTAATTTATTATTTCTATTAAATAAACTTTAACGTCCATTCGAACAAAATTCAACTACAAATAGGATATATGAGTACCCAAGGATTTAGTTCATGAATGTGAGTTCTAAACTGCATAAGCAGATGTTTTTGGCAAAAGTAATTTTTGGCAAAATATTTAACATTAAACTTAACATAAAAATGATGATTAAGAATATATTTATATTATTTTAAAATTTCTTTCTTACTTTCAATGAAACTCCCCTGCCAAAAGTGACATCTCCTGATACTGTCAAATGGTCCAATTCAATTAAATCTGGAATATTTCCGAACCTATAAAGGAAATCTTTGACTTTTGAAAAATTATTATCTCCCAGTTTTACGAATGGTGTTGTAGGAAACATTCTTTGTGGTGACATAACTAATGATCCATTCTTTAGACTATACAAATTGCTCATTACTAATAGCAGATCTGAAGTTTTCTTCACTGGTAAAAATCTACTCCTAGGCACATTGATTCCCACTGCATTATCGAATACTTTCATAGCAGCACCAACAGCTGTTTCTAACTGAATCACATTTATAGTGTGTTCTCCTTTGTGTTTAACGGTCTTGTTATTCACAATGATTTCCATATTCAATGTATCTGCATCTAGTACTCGTTGGATAGCTAAAATGTTTAAGATTAATAATTTTAAGAAGATTCAATCTGGTTTTCATTATTTTTTTAATTTTTCATTTTCTAATGGATAATTTTTTTAATATTACATCTAGACAGGTAAAATGAGAAAACATTAAGTAATAAATGATTATTCTCATTAAATTGATTGAACCTAATATTTATCAAATTCTCTAAATGTGACGAAAGAATAAAAAGTTTTATGGAATTGAAATGTTATGGCTGTCTAATGTATACAAAAAAATCTATCCAGGATTTTATTTTGTAAACATATTAAACCTACCATCCAATTTTGCCCAAATATTATTGGTGTTGAAGTATTTAAAAGTTTTTACTGACTTAAAATCATCTACATGTTCTTTAGGAACCTGTGCAATTTCTAAAAGTCTTAATTTATTTTCATATTGAATTAATGTACCACCCTGAAACAGAAGTTTTAATAAAATAAATGCAATCAAAATAAATTATGATTAAAGTAATAGGTTGATAAATGTTATTAGATTTGCCTTGATACTATCTATTAAGTAGCTTATATTTATTTATACAAAAAATGCCATGGATAAAATATAAAATAATATTTATTTTATAATTGCGTATTGTGTATTAGAAATAATGAATTTTAAAAATATAAAAACTGAATTTAAAACAAAATAAACCGGTTCAGAATGCTTAAGCGCATTACCACAACGATCTTGAAAATAGAGCAAATAAGTAAGGCGGTAACAATATTTCTTCTCATCACCATCATGTTAACATTTTAAATTACATTAAAATGGTTATGAGATACATTTTATTCTTGTAGGTTGGTATACATCAACACCAAGCTTCTTTACTAAGTTATTGGATGGATGACGAATAACATAACGTTGTAACCATTTAGATCATTAATAGAAAAAAATAATCTATTAAAAATCAAATTTTCTATTTTTTTTTCTTTTAAATTAGATGGACACTCTCTAGAGTCCAAGATCCAAGATAAAAAATCCAATCCCTTTAATTTAATCCGAAAATTTGTATTTAAATCTCAGAAGTAGTAGTAGGAGTGAGACGTAACAATGGTATACGTTATGCGATAGAAAGAGGTTGAATAAGAGAAAATTTGAAATTTCTTAGATTTTTATTAAAAAAATTCCTTCAATTTTTTCCTAATTTTCGCCTCACAAGAAGTGAGATGTAACGATGATGGATCGTATATGTATATTAAAAAGAGATTGAATAAAATTTTTTTTTAAATTTCTCCGGTTTTCGTTAATAGTTTCATACAATGTTCTGATTATATGGATGGAATAAAGATAGAACGATAGAAAATTGGAGATTTCGATATTTTGTTCATAAATTTCGGATCACAATTAGTGGAAATAAGTCAATCAAGAAATTTAAAAACTAAATTATTTGTATAACCTTTTTTTTCAAAATTATTAAAATTAAAATATTCAAAACTTCGTACATGTGGATAATACAAGTTTCAAAAAAGGAAATAAAAATGTAATTGAAATTAAATTCTTAACAAGAAAACACAAAAAAAGGAAGTGAAGAAATTTCAAAATAAATATTCTTTTTCTAAATACTAGTTACAATGAGTTTGCCAAAGATATTTTGGCATCAAATCTATTTAGCAATGAAAGGAAAAAAATATTCAACATCATGCTCTATAATAAAAATATCTATAAAAATAATCTTACCTTAACATCAGCTCGTGTTTTATCGGTAACCTCCATTACAAATTCATGTGCCCTTCCTTCTTTAGGATGCAACAACAAATTCAATATATTCAAATCGACTGTAGCACCTAAATTATCAATATTGGAAATGAAACAGTACTCTCTACCTTGCTTAATGAATTTGCTTAATAACCCAGAGTTTTGGAAACTTTTGTAAAAATCACCATGACCTGGAGGATACCATGCATCCAAATCGGCATCAATATCATAATTTTTTGCCATTGGGAGCAAAGTTTCACGATTAATTCTTGGATAACAAGATTGATTGAATGTATTAATTTCAATTTGTAGATTTTTGTACTTCCTGATAATTTTCTCGGTATCATCATCAGTATTGAAGGAATTCATTAATACTAAAGGAACGTTGGCTTTGTATGTCTTATTTAAGTGCTGTAAAAAAAATTAAGTGTTTAAACTAGGTGTCACAGAAATCAATTTGATCACACTTTCCATTATTATTGAAAGAACATAAATTTGTTAAATTCATTTGGGCCTGCAAAATTTGCACACAACGAAAATATTAAAAGCAAAATTAATCACAAATGTTTCTCAGTACAAGGATTTGCAGCAGAGGAACAATACCATACGAATCATTCTTCTCTAATTAGAATTTTCTATTTTTACTTTAATTCCTAAATTTATTTGAAGTTATGATGAAAGTGTATAAAACTACACAAAAATTACTTAAACATGACAGTTGTGATATGTGTTATTGAGATAATAATACAAAATGTACATTGTTGTAATACAAAAAAAAATAATGTGATTCTATAGTCTGAAATTTTATTACAATTGAAGATAAAATTGTTTAGCACTATGTGATATTAGTATTCCATTATCTACTCTCAATATTTTGTAATTTTTTGCAGATTTAGATCATTTTTATCTTGCTTTAAATAAGTATTAAATAAGTTTCGAACTCAAACAAAATATAAGGCTTCATTATTTCCCTCAAATGACACTCTTATTTCTTAAATTACATGAATTCAAATTTTATTTAGAATAAAATTGAAGTGTATGCTATTAATGGTTATTATCTGTACATTTCTAAATTTCATATAACGTAATTCGAATGCTAACTCAATAGAATTACTTACCTCTATTTGTTGTACTGTTAAATCTAAGAATGTCAAATCATTTCTAACAGTAATCACAGATTTTGGTCCATGACAACCCATTGAAGTACCTAACCCACCATTTAATTTTACAACGACTAATTTTTGTAACATCAAATGGATTAAATCTGTTGTTGGGGTCTCCAATGTTGCATAATTTTTGACGGCATCATTTTGTAATTTTTCAATTTTCTCCCATTGTACCGAAGGACCTTCTTCTTGCAGGAATCTTTCAAATAGGCTGGCAAATCCATTCATTTGCTTTTGAACCAATTCTTGTTGATTTTGAGGTGCCCTTTCTGCTAATTTGTTTAGCTCCTTTTGTAGGTGATTAAGAGCATCTTGTTTAGTTGCTTCACGGAACTCTCTGGATCCACTTGAAGCCCTTGTATGACTTTTGACCTGTAAATTTTTGAGTACATTTTTAGAAAATATATAGCAAAAATCAACTTTTTTAATAATAATTTAAAAAATGGTCAATTTTACTAAAATGTGTGATTTTTTATGAGGAAATAGAACTGGTTGAACTTATTTTCAGATAATTTATTTATCTGGAACGATTTTCGTATTATCACAAAATCGACCATTTTAAAAAATTAACAAATTTGGGATTGCAACCAAAATAAACAAAAATCAAAATACATTTTAAAGATCTTAATATCTCTCATCGATTGAAATAAAAATATTTTAATATTTTAATTTATATAAAAATTTTGTACATATTTCAAATTGTAAATTCTTGACTTAATTAAAATTAATTCTTTTATTTTTTAAAGCTGCGATCAAAAGCAAATTCGATTTTAATAGTTTTTAACAATGCGTCTGTTGAGCGCAAGTACACCTTTTCTTGATAAGTAGAAGTTGAAATATCTAGTAAATGAGTTTAAGCCTGTAGCTGGTCCAATTTTCAACTTTTTGGGAAAAAAACCATTTGAGAGAAGACAATTTTATTTATTTAAACCCAAATTTGTGATGTCGCGGAAGCTGGAATTATAACATTGCAAAATTTAACCTTTCATGCCGATGATATGCGCCTACTTTTAAATTTTTTTTTGATAATATTTAAAACTGTTTCTAAATATTATCAATATTTATATCAATTTTACTAACAACATTCATTCAAGTATTTATGATAGTGAAAAATATTTCTTGCAATAATTTTGATATCAAAAATAACGTTGTGTCAACTAATAATTTTTGCCTAACAATGACATACTAAAACCCTTCCAACTTCATTGTCGGGCTTTAAATATATCATTTTTGCCACTCATAATGTCATTACATTATGTTTCTTATTGCATTAAAAGTGAAAATAAAAGCTAATTGGTTTCTTTGTCATCTTAAGTTTTTCATGTAGTAAAATACAAACGTTACGTTAAATATAAATATAAAAATGTTGGTATTAAAAAAGATTATTTATTTACTTGACATTAATGTGGTAGTAAAATATGACAAACATATTTACAATTTTGCAGGAATAAGTTCATGTTATAAGAATTTAAAATTTTTAAAAAATTTAAACGATACGTAACGAGGGCAAAGCAATTACATAAGAACTCGTATAAAACAAAATGAAGTTTTAGACATTTATTGATTATCAAATTCTACAGGATATTTCCATAAATTATTGATAAAATGTACTTGACCTTTACAGAAATATTTATAAAAAGAAACTTTTAAAAACCTCTCTGATTGTATTAAACTATTTCTTATTTTATTGTAAAAAAATTAATAAGTTAAATATTTACCCTGTCTAATAAACTGGCCATTTCAAGAAAAATCAACTGATTCTAAAATCTTACAATGATGTGATCTGACACGCTTTGATGAATGAACTAAACACATTTGTAGATAACTTTTATACACGTTCTATGTTATCAGTGAGTGTAATTTTCATGTTACACACACACACACACACACACACACACACATGGATACTTAGATAGGCATATTTGGTGCCTTTTTTAATAATAATAATATATATATATATATATATATATATATGTATGTATCTATATATATATATAAATTTTTAATTGCATTGTAATCTAATCATGAATTGTTCATTTTTTAATCAATATTAGCTTTGTACTCAGAATATGAAATGAGTTTTCAAACGAAATAAGTATTTTTTAATGTTCATGTTGTTTAATTATTTATATATAAAGTCAAGGTTTATTTGCGACAATTAAAATTATGTAACCGTTTTATTTGTGTGATTGAAAATAATTATGATAAAATCAATAGAAGTTGCCAAATCATTATATGAAGCGGCATTATATAAATTAACTAGTTACATCACTATAATCTTCATTTTTAAGTGAAAATAATGTATATGATAAAAATCATATAATTTTTGGCAGAATCATCAAATTATTGATGTCAAAATAATTATGTAGCTTTAAAATTTGCTTTATAATAATTACTTGTTATTTTCTTATATCAGCAGAGACAAATTTCATTTACAAATAACTATTACTATCAAAAGCATTTTAAAATTACATTTTAAAATTTTATAATTGCATTTCGCGTGATTGTGCACGAGCATTACAAGTGATAAGGGAATAAATCAAGTGATCTTATTACGCTTACAGATATAATTGGTTCGATAAAAATTAATTTCAGTGAAATGCAAATTTGACTGGAAAATATTGAATAAGGAGTTTTTCATACTTATCCCTTTTTAATCGGTAAAGGTAAAAATAAATAAACAAAATATTTATAGTAATGTAATTATTTTTAGGAGATAAATTTAATATCCTATTTGGATTCAAGATTTTTAAGAACTTTTTCTCTATGTATTTTTAATTTTTCTTAGATTTGTTGAACGTTACATATTGTAATATGATTTAGACAGGAAGTTAGATTAAAAAATTTCGTTATAAATGAGACAACACAATATTTACCTTACAAATTGCAAGTGGAAAAGTAAAACTTCACTTTTGGTTGATTTTTTTAAATTACTTTACAATTCACTTTTTTGCATGATTTTTACAGCACAATAAGCGCAGACAAAATGAACTCTCCCCAACATATTTTTTCTAAATATTCTTTTGCTGTGATATAATTATTTCCTGTGTGTAATTTGAATCTTTTCTTAAACTACAAAACATTTTTTTTATTTCAATTTAATAAATTCATTACATTTTTATATTCGAATGTTGATTAAATGTCGTAATTAAAATGACAGAACCAACATGCATATCTGCATCATTTTGTCGATTGAACTAATAGATATAGCCCAAGAATAATCAAATTTTAAAAGAAAATATTAATTTCTTATTATTAAAGTTTGTATTATTAGACATAAAGTAAGAACGCCAAAAAATTTGTTTTAATTAAAAGAATTTTTGCAAAAACATGCGGCTTTTTTAAAAAATGACAATTCACTTTGAGTAAATTTTGTTTGGTTTTCATTAATTTTAATAACAATTGTCCTGTACTAACGTATTAGTAAGTTACTTGTCTATAATCATACAATGGAACTTGCTTAATTCAAACTTCTATAATTCGAATTTACTGATGATGATTGAAACAGGCAAAATTAATGAATTCTTCAAATTGCAAAAAAAAACAACACACATATCTATTTTTATCCATTCCTACATTAGTGTAGACAGTCCTAGGTCTATTGAAATGGGAAGGAAAATAGATAATCTGAAAATTTACGTGTTTCATCTGTGTTTCACAAATTTTTGTATAATTCGAATTTGTCGATAATTCAAATTTTTCATTTGATCAAGTCGAGCTCGAATTAAACAAGTTCCACTGTATTACATAATCAATTACAGCCTTAAATGCTAATCGTTAGGATCTGCTATGATAAAAGATAACAAATTGATTGTGGAAATCTATTGGTTTTTAGGCAACCCAATTTACACATGATATTGTTTACAATCCTGTTTTATATTAAATTTTGCCAGTGCAAATTAGAAACTTTATTGTGATATTAGGGCAACTTAAGAAAAACTAAAGCTAAATAAGTATTTATGCAAACTTGATTTTATGCATACATATAAGTATTTTTTTTTTTTTTTAATTGAGACATTAATATTTATTTGTAATTGCTGTTTTAATAATCGTATTTAATATTATACATTGTACCATGATGTTAACTATTCTTATAACAGTTGCGCCTCTTTAATTTCAATGTATAATATGCATTTTGGTTTAAAATAGTGTTGCTAAATTTCAGATTCCCACAAGGCAACGTCCTTTCTATTGAATAAAAAATAGGTAATCCATTTCACACCATATTGTGGCTTGAATCTTTTAAATAAGTTAAATGTGTGCAAGTTGTAGAATCAATTAAGAGATGGCAAGTAAAATGGTGGAACTATTTATGGGTTATATTAAAAAACGTATAAATTTAGCAGTAATGCAGCAATACTAATCAATCTTGTTTGAAGTTTAGAGTATTTTTTTAGCAAAAAACTTTATTTATAATTTGTTTACTTCTGTTGTCATGAAAAGTATAATTTTTTGTTCACTATAAACTACAAAAGTTTAGTTACAACTATTAGCCTATTTTACCTCGTTAGAGGGCGCCTCATTGAAAGGCAAAATGTCGGAAATCATAAAGAAAACAACTTTAATAGATGTTATTTTTTTGTGGTGTTTATAGTTTTCTGTGATGTTTCTGTATTTTTATACATGTTTTTCAATCATTTTGAAAGTTGAAATCAAAAAGGATGATTTTGTTAGAATTTAGATAGTAGTCAACGTGACTATTAAGGATGGTATGACATCTATTGGATTAACAAGAATTAGTATAATAAGAAAAACAATTAGTATTTAGTGACCTTGAAAAGCACCAATATGTTATTGTAAGTTGGAGATGTCAGGTAATCGTCTTTGCACAGCATGACATATATTTATTGAATCCAGGTCATGTCATATGTTCGTTTGGTTTGTTTATAGCTTTCTTTACTGTATAATATTTAATAAGCATAATTCAGAGGAGTATTTAGAAAAATCAAAAAGTTAGCTCATGGTTATCATCAATATTGCTTTTTATTTTCTCTGGATACATATAAGACTACATCTTCAATATAAAAATCTTGTACTTTTTGCTCATGAGAATACTAGAGGAAATTTTTTAGTTTTGTTTGAGGTTTCATTGTGAGAGTAAATTGGCTCTTCGTTATTAAGTTAACAGAATGTTGTAATGGTGGCATATTAGTTTTAAGTTAGTAATATGTCGGTATATATTATCGCTTCATAAAAATATTTGAAAAATTAATTTAAATGTTATTGCTTGTTAACTTGGTTGCCTAGTTGGATGGGATAAACTGCAGGATTACCAAGAAAAATTAATTTATTTGATAAAAATTGTGCAGATTGAAATATTTTAAAAAGCAAAAACAAAACAAAAATGATTTCTTTAAGCCGAATCTAAAATTTTCATTTTTCCAAATGAAACTAAACAGAAGTATATCAATCAATCATGACCTGACCAACACATGGTACTACTTATTAATTTAGTGTTTTAGTAATAAATATTTACTTCGTTTTTTATAAGCAACAAAATTAAAATTGACACATTACAGTTTTTTAAACAGTCCAGTATTTAGTAAACATTCATTTTTCCTTTGACATTTGCTGCAAATACAAAAATTTTCTCAATATACTTTTACAACTGATTTTACCAATCAATTTTTTTGGTTCAGTAATTATATAATTTTTCTTGGCAGTTATAAGATAATAAAAATAAATAAAATTGAATTGAAGATTATTTAAAAAACCTTGAGATCACTTTTTTATGAGGTTTCTCTCCTTGTCATTGTAATACTTAATTGTGAGTAATTATACATTAAAAAATTACAACAATAAAAAAAAAGAAGTAAGAATTATTACAAATATTGAATTTAGTTTCATTTAAATAGGTAAAAACTACTACATTTTTTAATAGATAATATAAGTCCTTGCATAAACAATTTGTCGCAAAAACAATACAAAAACCGCGCACGTTTTTTAAATAAAAGCCGATCGCATTAAAAAGCGCGCTCTTTAGTGGTAATACACGAACTGATAATACTTTCATTAAACACAATTTAATATGATTTAGAGCTATCAATTTTAAACCAGAAAATTTACATAATATACAGCCGAGTAGCCGTTAATATCGCACAAGGTCAATAAGGGCAAATATATAAAAAAAATCCATGAAACATTAGAAGATAACCCCGTACTTAAATCAATTATTTTCTGTTCGAACATACCTTCTTATCATCACCATTTTGTACACTGAGCATGGTTTTCGGTGTTTATATTAATTTGTGATAATGTTATGAGGAAATCTGCCGCTGCCGCCGGTTGTCTGAGGCGCGCAATACAACCGTACAGCTGATCGGTGGGTCAAACTGAAGGCTACCGATAGGAGGCGTCACAAAACTAACACCGAAAACCTTCAATTACATATGTAGAACTCTATAAATGTACGCAAATTTATCAGAAATTTGTGTCTAACAAATTAATTCATTAAAATTGCAAGTGGTGATGCTAATTTAAATTTTTAGTGTAGTGCGCATGCGTAGATAAGACTATCCCGCCGAAATAAATTTTGCGTTTGAAACATTAAATTAAAAAATTCATAAAGTTCATAGAGGATGGCTGCGTTACCTCATTATGCCTCTGGTGAAATCGTCAAGGGTTTTGGGAGGGGTTCAAAATCCTTAGGTAATTAAAAATTAATTAAACTACCAACTTAAAATTTAAAACAAAAAATTCTAGGAATACCAACAGCAAATTTTCCAAAAGAAGTTGTGGACGCTCTACCTAATAATTTAGAAACTGGTGTATATTATGGTTTCGCGCAAGTAAAACCTGAAAAGGATGTATATAAAATGGTTATGAGCATTGGGTGGAACCCTTTTTTCAAAAATAAACAAAAAACCATGGAAACTCATGTTTTACATCAATATTCTGAAGAATTATATGGACGCTGTATGAAAGTTGTTCTTTTGGGATATTTAAGGCCCCAAAGTGACTTTCCTAGCTTGGAGCATTTAATTAAGGCTATTAATGACGATATAAAAAATGCTAGTGATCTTTTGGACCAAGATAAATTTGCCTTTTATAAAAATGACGAATTTTTTAAATGAATGCCTTTTTTATTTATATTTTGTAACAGATGACAATAAATGGGATTAAAATTAAGCCTAGACCTATCATTGTTAAATAAACCTTCATTACTTAAATATTAGATAAAGAATTTATTTAATACGGGTATTTATTTTATTAGTAGTATAAGTGGGATTTATCAAAATTAAATATTTGCGTATTAAAAACCATATTTTATATTTGAAATGCATAAATCATGTGAATAGAACTATAAATTGGCGGTAATTTCAATTTAAATCTTTTTTTTTTTTTTCGTGAAAATAAAGCGAATTGTTTCATATTATTATACCATACTTTATTGCTACTCTAAAAAGCAATTCATGAACCAGATCAGTCATAACGAAACCAGTTGGGAATGCTTAAGAGAATTGCTAAAACGAACTTGAAAATAGAGCAAATAAGTAAGCGAGCAAAAACGTTCCTTCTCATCTCCACAATGCCTACATTTTAAATTATATTAAAATGGTTACGGCATTCATTTTATTTTTATAGGTTGGCATACAACAACAACAAGTTTCATTACTGTGCTATTGGATGAACGATGAATAACATTACTTTGTAGCTATCTAGATCATTATTACAAAAAAAAAATAATTTATTAAAAATCGCATTTTCAATTCTTTTTCTCTTTTTAATCAGACGGATTATACAGGTCCAAGATGATAACAGACTCTATATGCGCACACATAGACATTTAAATTTCATTTACGAACTTTTCAAGTTCGTAAAAACTACTTAAGTTATTAAAAGAAAAAGGGCTCTAATTTTATAAAAAATGGTAACTGACATTGTGAGTGCTACTCCAGTTTCTGTCAGTTTTTTTTCTTTTAGAAAATTTACATATTTTTAGTTGTCATTGCTTAATAATGTTTAATAATTAATATAATAAATAATATATTTCATATGGCACTGTTTTAGTGCACGATTCAAAGTCTGGAATGTCCCCTAAAAGACCTCATATCAATTGTTGTACTTTGCACACATTTATTTAAATAAATAATTTATCTCAATTTTTGTCATTATGTATTTTTAAATTTTAAAAGGAAATGCTGAGATGTAGATTAAAAATTACTTAATATTCAATTAAAGCCATTAAAAAAGATGTAAATTTTGGTTCTTAATTCAACTCTCTGTCTCATATAGTTTTGTCAAAATAAAGATTAGAAATTTTTCAATTTTCCTCACTTTTTTAAATAATTTTCTCATGTATGCATTTTCCGTAAATTACAAATGAAAATTAGTGATTTTTTATATGTTATAGAAAAAGTACACTGGCGTATCCTTGATTTTCTTCTACTCAAGAAAATAACTGCTTACCTCTATTTCTTAAATATTTTGGAAAAACGAGAAAAAGTATTAGTAACAAATAGTAACGCTTGCGCAATAATACTTTTTTATTTTATTTTTCACTCCACTCAATGGAAAATGTCTGGCTGTGGTTAGATCATACGTGTCAGATATTACCAATGCAAATTTTTGGCTCTTAAAAATGAACTGAATTGTTTCACCATTTACTTGATGGAAATTCATCGTAACTTTCAGATAAGTATATTTAAATAAAACAAAAACATGTGGAATTCAATTTAAATAAATTCGACAATTCATGTTTTTGTTTTATTTAAATATACTTATCTGAAAGTCTTAAAAATGAGTTTCTGATTCGTCCAAAGCGTATTTTGGAATTTTCCACCTGAAATCCTAATTTTCTAAAATTTTATGCTATACATCTTTGATGGCGTGCGGTGTATTATACTAGCAGCAGTTAAATACTAGTTATATTTGACAAGAATATAGATCACTTGGCAATTACGTTCACCAACATCAAAAATTAAAAAGATTATATTTCATGAGTGAATTATGAAACTTGTTTGGATATAGTTTGATCCTTTTGTAAAAAAATATATTTTCATTAATTTTTCAAACGAAATTATTATTCTTGTTATCTTGAATTTCTCTTAAAATAAAATGGACGAATGATTCAATAATAATTGACACGTAGAAATTTTATTTTCTTTAAAAATTAAATAGCACGTTGACAAAACGTTCGAATCATATTTTAAATTAAAATGAACGGAATTAACTAATTATAAATTTTCAAGATAACTAAGAAATAATTTAATCAAGATCCGTTTTATCTGCTTCGATTTTTTTTAACTTATGAAGTTTCCTGTTGTCAAGTATCTATTTTTTCAAATAATATCCGCTCATAAATGCTGAATGTGCAATATTACAAATTAAGAATTTATAAGATACATTTCTTACATAAAAAATGTGTTTATTAAATAATTTTCACTGCGGTAGGTCATTATCTGCAGTAAATTGAAATTGCACTCGACCAAATTATGCACTTAATATGAAATGAAATGAAATTGCTTCCAATTTAAAATTTACGTGCATTCACGGAAGGGGCCCAAAACTACAGACTTGATGGTCGTGGATCTTCGATTTGATACAAATTTGCCATGGACATTCCATATTACAAAATATTATTACAGATACAGATTTATGTTTCACTATTATTATATTTATTATTGTTTATGTCTATGAAAATATTCAATGTCCTTCATAGTTTCAAATAATAAAACTATAAGAATTCCGTCGTTTTTACTAAATTTCGTATGATATTCCCATTTAATGGAAAATTTAATAGATTTTAATTAAATGAAATAGTGCAATTGTACTACAAGAACAACACTGATCTCTGCTTCAACCCCATGGTGTCATGAAGAACTAGGGATGGATGTTCAACCATTTCAATTTTTCGCCCACATAAAACAAACATAAAATCTTATAATATAGAAACAAATAAATGACATTTAGCTTTTGCAATATCTTAATATACTTAGATATGTTGCAGAACAAATTTTGTTAGTGGATTACATTTAGACTCTGGGAAATATAAAATATATCAGTGAATTCTGAATGTATAACTTGTTCTTTCTACAATTGAAACTTGTAATTTTTTTAATAATCTATTTACTTTTATACACTTTACGTGTCGTGATATCCACCTCAAATTTCGATTCGATATTGCGTTATGAGAAAATAGATGATTTCTTTAAAGTTTTTTTAAAGAAGTGAAACAGTTAGTAAGGTTTTAGAGACTAAGTAATGTAGAACTAATGTACTTGTCACTAAATTTTGCCAATTACAAATGTTACAATTAAAAATACTTAACAAAAATTGCCTCTCTCACATCTATAAAAATAGCACACATTCTAGAAAAATATATAAAGTAGGCAACAAATTTTACACTAAACGTTTATTAATTTTCATTCAAAACATTACAAATGTGTATTATTCTGCAAATATATATTTTTGAATATTACCAGTACAAATTACAAAAAATCGAAAATTTTTTACTCGATGAATTCTCCACCTAAAAATATAGATATGTAAGAATTTTTTTAAAACTTCCTTTTTTGGAGACTCACGTATTCACAAATTTTGCGCTAAACGTTTTTTATTTTTTATTCAAAAACAATCCAAAAAAAATTGAGTTTTGTGTAGATAATAATAGAAGATTCAATCCAGTTTCCTTTTCGGTACTATCATTTGTAACACAAAACCTAAAATATTTTTGAACACGTTATTACTCCATGGATTCTTCAACTAAAAATATAGATATGAGAATTTATTGAAAACTTCCTAATTTTTTTTGGAGACTCACGTATTCTGGACAATACTAGCAATATAACATTTAGGAGTATATATATTATTACTGCAGCTATAAATATTCCTATACAACTCCCAAAACCGTAAATAATAAGCATTTTGATAATATCATTTCGACCTGAAACATATATGACTAGAACGATGTTGAGCCTTAAATTCTCATTTTGCAAAAATTCTTGAAGACTAAATTAAAAATATATTTAAAAAAAATTTACTGAACTAAATGTCTGATTATATCACTTTTGACTTTAGCTTACATCACCAATGCTATAGATAACTAAGTAGAAGAAGTTGCGCTACTCAGTCAGCAACAAAATATTTTTCCAAACTTGTTTCCGGTGATTACAATTGATATGAGATCATTGCATGTTGCATATACTTTATTGAGACTAGCAAGTACAATTGTGAGCATAAAAATAGTTATGTAAATTTATTTTGACAGTAAATCGGGCGCATTATTTAAATATTGATTCCAAATTGTCTTCTGAATTGAATCTAATTAATGTATTATTTAATTTTGAATTCAAAATTAGCTTTAGATTCAAAAGTTAAGTTAATTTTGGAACACGCTTTAGTCTGTTTGGTGAAACCATATTTTATGCTTACGATTGTGACACATGTGATTCTCTGAACAAATATTTTTAAGAATTTTTTTCGAATATTTTATAAATTATAGTCGATTTCTTCAATATTTCATTCTGGTTATACATACTTTGCCCAAAGGGAGCTTCACTTATATCCGTGTTTGTGAAATTAGTTTCTCTGTTAACAATACTTTCATAAGTTGACTGGTCTGTGCTTTCATGTAGAGAACATTGTAATTCAGGCGAAGCCGCTATATGTCTCCGATTTAAGAGTTGATGCTCATTAGAACTGAAAACATCTGGTTTTCTATAAAATTAAAAAATATGAATATATCGATTAAGAATGTTTAACTTTACTAACTCTTCGGAATTTTCCATTGGCAACCTATTGTTATCATTAGTAACATTATCGTCCTCCAGTATGCTGCAAAGAAAAATATATTGAAAATTCATTCCTATTTTTAAATTAAATCGATTTCTTATTAAATATTTCAGTTATTTTATAATATTTGTATTTTTTATTTCTTTTTGGCAATTGAATTTGATTTTTCAAAACTATTAATAGATTTTCCGAATTTTTATTGTTTTACTTTTGAAGTTTTTAAATATTAATAATAAATAAATTAAGAAATTAAGAAACACCAAAGAAAAAAGAAATAAACGATGGCAGTACAAATTAAGAAAGTAGATAGAAATTTGAAAAATTGAAAAGCTAAACAAAACATCAATATATCAAGAAAATAATGAATAATTGAAAATAAATTGGAGAAAAAAAAGAAGTTTTTGGATTTAGATTTTAAACAATATTATTTACATTACCAGGTATTGAAATCATCCGGTTCAGATTCATCTGCTTCATTATCTTTTACAATTGGACTAATATTACTGTCAGTTTTATTTTCATCATGAGTTTCTTTACTTTTTAAGTCAACTGTGCTTTTCACTTCCTCCAAAACTGCAATTGTATCATTATCAATTTTTGGTTCTTCGGTTATCACTTCTTCTGTAGGTATTTCCGGATCGTGATGGACTTGAACCTCTAAATCTTGATTAGGTATTATAATTTCAATTTCGGGTTCCTTTGCCTGTTCCTCTTTTTGCAGCCTGAAATTATATCTGAAATATATTTTTATATAAAATAAAATGCATTATATTACAGGTTAAGAGGTGCATCTCCATCATTCTTGATAAACGACACAATCAGAGTTCCGGAGGTATTTTCTGTATCGGATCTAGATCGCTCCCTTATAGAAAAATGATAATTAATAAAATGCTTAATAAATAAAGTAAACAATTCATTTTCATTTTACTTTTAACATTTCGAAGTAAGCTTTATCAAGGGTGTGATATAATAACTAATTGTTGTCGATTTATTGTTTTAAATTAAAAGTGAAAACTAAAAGTAATTTTTAGTTTTATTTAAAAAAATGAATAAAATGTCATTAAATCGAATTCTTCTTTCATCTCTAAAATTTACCTTTCTCCTTTGATTTCAATTAATTGTCAAATTTAATGAATATTTTAAACAACGAAACTCTTTCTTTAAAATATTAACTGAGTTGACAATTTTCATTTTTAATGGTTTATATTATTATTTCATTTATTTAGTTCTTTTACTTCTCAATGTAGAAGGAAAAACAGACAATTACTGCATATTGAATCAAATTTTGATAATAGCAAACAGATCTCAATCATGAAAATACGAATTACCTATTTACTACATTCAGCTGATTAGTATATCAGACACTGAACTTTTTAATGAGCAACTAGTCTTTGTATTATCTGTACAAATATTGAAATGTCATGTAAAATGACTTTTTTGTAATGACATGGTAAATGCCTATTCCAAAGTCAAATAGTTATATTCAGGAAAAATAGTATAATTCATGTGTAACAATGTATGTAGTAATAGTAAATTAAAAAAATAAAATAAAATATTTATATTAGTATGAATGAAAATACCTTCTAAAACGCGGGTCGATACTGGCGCGTTGTGATGTAGCTCGCCTGAAAATGAAAAATTAGAATACTAAGTTTTCAATCATTGGGAAATTTCTCATACGGATATCTTTTGAGTAGTTGGCTCTGAGGAATATTGCTGCAAATAATAATGTTAAGTATATTGTATAAATAAGATTGAGGGAGAGTACCTTTTTCTTGGAGTTTTTTGTCCTTTGGAATCCATGATGCTGAAGAATTTGCAAACAATCTATATAAATTGACAGTACTTACCAGGTGTTTATTTAATAATTTATTTAAAAAATTCTTTTACATGCATATCGTCGGTGTAGCATTATTTTGAATGCTATGTAATTCACCTTTTGATATATTTGCAATATAAAATTGTATAAAAATATATAAAAGTGTAAAAAAAAATGATGTGATTTTCACTTCACATCCGAAAATACTGATAAACAAAAAAATATGTCATCACTATTTTTTTTCATGGAGTTATTGATCTAATATTGCACGTGTTTTTTTACGTCTAATGGAAAGTGATTTGATTTTAAAAATTTTTACCAAATTTTCTCTGAAAAATAAAATAATTCAAAATTAGGACTAAACTTTGAAAGTTTGGTATTTCTCATGGTGGAGAAATATGCTCTGGTTACATTTAATGAAATTATGTCGACAAATGGACTCAAAATAAAAATGCAAATATGAAGGCTCTTGGAACTTTTATTTTAAATTTTATCAAAAATATTTGTTAATAATACTTAATTAACTCTTTTGTTCTTTTTAGATGAAATTTATTCTATTGTCTTATGTTTCTTTTCGTTAAGATTGTCAGATTTTTATTTGGGTAACTGTAAAATACCTCATGCATATCTACCTCCACCAACAGTAGGACGAGGTACTAAAAGCCAGGAAAATATGAAAATCTCCATTACACAAAATATCCAGAATTAGGATTTTTAAGGAAAATGAAATTTTATTTTTCAAGATTTTTAATTCCTTACTTGTAGAATTCAACAATATTTCAAGTTATGAGCTTCTCATTTTTACTGTTACAGATTATCACTTTATATACAATACACTTATCATAATAAGATTCACCATTTTTTAATTTCAATGATTGAAATAATTTTTGCTGTGTAGGGACTAAGCTTTCCAACTTTGTTATTTGGACCCATAAGACGTTAATACTATGAAGAACAAAATCAAAAATGGTACATGAAAGTTGATGAAAGTATTTAATTTTGGCCTGTAAAAATTTTGTTTGCCGCTCTAAAGTTTGCACAAAGTGAACAGAACTATAAAATTGCAAATGGATTTTTTCAATCATTTGAAGGATTTAGAAGCTATGAGTGGTCGAAATAGGTTCCTTGGGGCATTAGGTTTGCATTTCTGTTCTTAAAATCGAATTTAAAATTTTGAGATTTCGAAAAATTTCATGAACTAACCCCTTTGAACTTTTTTCGGCAAAAAA
>JAODAH020018693.1:0-41469 GCA_027574865.2 Coproporus ventriculus | reverse complement strand
TAATATTTCTCTAAAAAAAATATGGAGAAATAATAATTTCAATAAAATAAATATAAACTCAAGCGTTTTTGTAAGTTTACCGGATTGCCAATTTGGATGGGATAAACTGCAGGATTACCGAAAAATTATTTATATAAAAGTTTTTGGTACAATTTAGAGCATTAAGTAAAATTAATGAGATAAAATTTTATTTACCTATTGCTTTCCTATAACTTTGAATTGCAGCATTTGTGTTCTTCATTTCCATATATTCATGACCCATCAAAGTCCACGCAGATAAATAATGTGGATTCAGTTTTAATGCTCTTTGAAAATATAAAACAGCTTTAGGATGATCAGATCGTAAACTATAATAATTACCTAATAATAAACATCACATTAACATAAATAAGTTAACAAATATTGCACGAATTTTACCTATGACACAGCAAGTTTCTACACGATACTTGTCTATGGAAACTGCATTATGTGCTAAATCAGCTAATTCATTCTTCATTTCTTTCACATATAATAAATTTGAATAAGTATCTAAATTATCTAGTCGGTATGGATCATTTGTTAAAAGAATTTTAAATGTTTCTATTGCTTTTTCAAGATCTACAAATTACATCTTGTATAGAAATAAAACAATTTGATTAGTTTTAATACCACTTGGTAGGCTTATTTGCCGTAACTAGTTTCCGTATGATAAAGCCTCGAACTGATGTGAAACTAGTTACGGCAAATAAACCTACCAAGTGGTATTAAAACTAATAAAAATGTTTTATTTCTATACAAGATGATGAAATTAAATTTCCACAATATAACGGCTTCATCAATAAACTATCTACAAATTATTTTAAAAAGTAATTTCAAACATATTACAAAACAAGATCAAATAGAAATTATTTATAGTAAGAGAACAAAACAACTTTGAATTAAACTCAAAATAAATACAGATAGTTGGAGATCGAATATCATTAACTTTTTTTTATCCATTGGTAGCAAAAATCCAGCACAGAATACTCAATAAACTTCGACGTCGTCACGGCAAAAAGCGTAAGCGGCTTTAACCAAATTTTACATAAGACCGAAAAACTCACTTTATTCACATTGAGAAGTGCTGCTTACCCCACTTCAATTTTAATTTTAAGGTGTCTGGACGTTTTTATATTAAATAATAGATTCAACCGTAGTTTTTAATGAAAGGCTTGACTCATATGTTCTGTTTTCCGCATTAACTTCATTTTCAGATTGTTGCCGCTTGGGCCTTTCTATCGTGACACCGTCGACTTGTTTCGTATAAAATTATTAATAAAATTGATTCAGTAGAAGTAATCAATTTATATGTTAAAAAATGTGTAAACTGATTCTTAAAGAACATGAGTAATAATAATATTAGTCATTACCTCGCCGATTGTGATAAACAATAGCAGTTTGCGCCATTAGAAAGGAACTATTATTAAAACCCTGTAAATGCAAATCAGAATATATTTTCAATGCTTCATCATTTTTGAGTTGTTCCAAATATGCATGGGCTAAAAAGAACCGTTTAATCCAATGATCCGGTAAAGAAATACTTTCCAGTACGCTTCTATTTGGTAAAAGTAGTGCCAATTCTAACCAGGCACTCCACAGCAATGGAGCTTCGTTAATGGCTTTCACAAATACATCAATCGCCAACGAAATCAAATCCAACTTCTTCAAAACCAACCCATAAAGGTACATACAATATCCATCTAGCTTCATATTATGATAATCCGCTTTAATTTTTGAATATAATTCATTTAAAGGTTGTTTTTTACTGGGATCTTGTGGATAATCCATGTCCGACATATTATCCAATTTCTTCTTCTCAATACCTAGGTAAGTAGAATAGAAATAAAGAAAACGCGGTTTAGAATTAACACATTCTTTAACAAAATATGCACTACGATCATATTCTTTTATATCAAAATACGATTTTGCCAGGTGGTACTGCTCCAGTTCTTCCCCACAATCATCTTTATACATCAATGATTCATCCACGGAAGGTCTAATATGTTTTATAGCATAATTTAACTCGGCTAACCATTTAACACTGTGATGGAGTCCACGATCACTACATTCTTTAATTCCTTTCATTAAATCACTTTTCACAATTATTAAATCCATTTTTTTTAAATTATTTAAATCCATTATTTTAAACTTTTAGTTTGTTTTTAGAGGTTATGTTTTCGATAGTATTTTAATTTTAATAAAAAACAGAAATTTATAAAATAGAACTTGAAGAACCGATATTTTAATAATGAAATTTTGGTAATGCTGCAGTTTATCCCATCCAACTAGGCAACCAAGTTAACAAGCATTAACATTTCAATAAATTTCTCAAATATTTTTATGAGGCGATAATATGTACCGACATATGACTAATCTAGAACATTTTCAAAAGTTTTATTTAGAACATAGAAATGTTCAGAAAAAATTAGCATTCTGATTTAAAATCATAATATTTCTTTAAAAAAGATATCGAGAAATAATAATTTCAATAAAATAAATATAAACTCAACGTTTCCGTAAGTTTACCGGATTGCCAATTTGGATGGGATAAACTGCAGGATTACCGAATTTTTTTTTTATAAATAAAGTATCGTTTGAATTATTTCGCAAATTAGGTTTTGACTTTTTTTTAAATTAAAATCAAAATTTATTGTTTGGCAACAATGATTCGGAGTTGGCAGTGCTGACAGCTGTAAATATTTTTAGTTTCATATATGGACATTAGGGTCGCTACAGATCGCTATCATTGAACAAAAACAAATGATGTTAAACCCGGATTATACACATGAATCTTATAATTTGAATTATTTACTATTAAATCGATGATTATACAACATATGAACCATCATTCGACGTTTTGAGTGCTCAAAAAGCCAGTTATGTGCATTGATGTGAGCTCACAAGTCATGATGAGAATGATTCAGCGTCGTGCATTCTTCTTTCTTATTTTTCCGAAAACTTCTGGTAAACAAATGGTTGTGAACAAAGACCTCGTCTCTGGTTGTGAATCATTAAAAATTGATCGTTTCATGATAAAACTACGCTTGTAACATGCCCAATTTTTCTGATAAAACCAAACCAATTTCTTTCAAACGACTTTTGTTAGGTTTGGCTTATCGTGGAAGAACTATACAATAAACTTCTATTTCGAGATCATAGTCATATATCTAAGATTCATCACCTGCAATTTGATTCATCACAATTGTACTTTTGAAGCATTACATTTCGATTATTCGTCACGAATTTGTTTTTGAGCGATCTTCAAATTTTTGAGATCCAGCGCGCACATAGCTTCTTAACGCCTACATTTTCATGTAATATTGGTCATACTAATGCTTACCATAAGACACAACGATGTTGCTTTGTTAGTTTAGGCACTACTTCCATGTTTTCTTAAACCGCAGGTGATTTTGGACGATCTTCTTTGTATTCATCCCCAACGTACTACAGTCCCGATTAAATTCTTTGAGCTTCATTACTATATACAACGGAAAAAAAAACTTGCAACGATTCGGCGCATTAATTTGAAGAAAATATTAAAGCGAGATCACCTATTCTGTGAAAGATCATTCACGAACGACTCAAGTTCTATAAAGACACTTTGCAACGTGCAGTAGTCCGTTAATTGTGGTCTTCGCGGGTTCTTAAGGTGCGTTTACGTTGGAGCTAGGATTGCCGATAACAGGGCTATGAGTACAAAGAGAACCATTTAAGTACCAATTATTCAATTAATGTGTTCGATTCCATAAATTTATGAACGTCTTTGCCAGCGCTTGATCTTTTACTAAATTTGATTATCAGTTTGTGGTACTTTAGACATCAGATGTCAAGTTTGTACTGGTCTGCGGTACTACCTATTTAATAAGACTATAACCCTCAAGCAGATGTTTGAACCAAGTTTTCTGGAAACATAAGACAACAATCAAGTTGGAAAGATTTAAAGATGATTTTGCTAGTTGTATGCATGTAGTTGAAAGATCCTATGTATAGTTTTATTAAAAGGCAAAATAAAAAGTAAAAGTCAAATACATGCAACATATTTTTTATTATAAAAATACAGAATACACTAGTTAAATCATTATAAAAATACTTAAACATATGAACATGAAATTAGAAACGTAAATTTAATTAATCGAAGAGAATGTTATTCAACAACAGCAAAGGATTGACCGGTACATGCAAAAGCGAACTTCACTTTACGATTTGCGAGGATTTGTTTTGGTTTAAGAACATTGTCCTCATCGCCAGTTCCGCAACTGCCATGCTCATTCCATCCCCATACAAATAATTTTCCATCATTTGTAACAGCAAGATTATGCTCTGTCCCGATACTGAGTTGCTTCACATCGCCGAGGCCGACTAATTTCTCTGGTTTGTAGTGGACGGCACGTTGTGAACCTAACTGGCCATAGGTATTTCTACCCCAATTGTATATTTCTCCAGTTTTTGTTAAAACTGCAGTGTGAGTCCAACCAGCAGCAATACTTTCCAAACCTTCACTTGAAAATACCTCTGTTGGTACGAAGACGTTGGTTGTTTGCGGATCTAATCCCAATTGACCATGTTTATTTTCTCCCCAAGTAAGTACAGTTCCATCATTTTTTAACGCAGCAGTATGATTTTGACCGCTAGCTATAGACCTCACATCATCCAAATCAGGAATTTTCGATATACTTAAGTAGGCTTCGTCATTGTAATCGTCTCCAATTCCTAGTTGGCCCTTACTTCCAGTTCCAGCTACCAACATTCCGCTGTCTTTTGTAATCATTGCCATATGCCGGAGACCACAGCTTACATTTGTAAACCCGGTCGCTAGTTTTTGTGAGACGTGTAACCTTGACGGAATTCCAGTGCATGTTATACTTTTGGAAAGCCCTAACTGTAAATAAGCATTATTTCCCCAAACGAATAATTTGCCGCAACTGGTTAATGCACTGCTAAAGTCCCATCCACACGAAACATGCACTATTTTAAATCCCGACAAAATCTCTATCTGTTGAAATTTTAATGTGTCATCTGACAAACCAAGTTGACCTTTTGAATTCCATCCGCTGCAATATACATGTCCGTTTGTATCTAAAATTAACGTGTGGCCGGCACCTCCAGATATTTCCACAATATTCTCCGGTTTTAACCCACTATTTCCTAAAGGTACTTCCTTCGGCTGAATCTGTGCATCAAATTTAGTTCCCAAGCCTAGCTGTCCGTAGCTATTGGCTCCCTGCCCAAAAAAAAGAAAAATTAAAATATTTGTGGAAATATGTTAATGGAAGCTTTGTGATAATGTTCAAGCTTGGGTGAACTTCATTTGCAATTTTATAAAATAAATACATAAAATTCATACCAAAATTTTCGTTCTCCCAATAAATAACTTACCCATCCATATAATAGCATATTGCAAATGATCTTTATTGCAAAATTTTCAGTTTTATTTTGTTGAAATATGGAGCTTTTATACACGCGTCCTTTCCTTTTTAATGAAAAGTTTGGTTAGAATCTTCTCAAATGTCAGCTGTTTTAGAAGATGTGGTTCGTGCAACGAAGCTATTCCAAAAATCTGCTGCTCAATATTTCTTACAACACGTACTTTTATTTAATAAACATATGTGTGCAATAAATAATTTGTTTCGCAACGCTACAAATTTTCATAAACGAAAGAAGTAAACACGATATTGCAAAATTCCAATTTGACTTTTTCAACGTAACAACAGCATACGCGAACGCAATGCAGTCGATAATGAACAAAATTCACTGATGTTACTAATAAACAAAGCTTCGTTGTTTCTTTCTTTTTTTTTTTGTCAATTCGAGAAGAGAACGTGCGATTTTTTTCAATAAAATTATTTCATTGGAGAAATTTCATTTAATAAAATCATTTCCATAGAAGCCGGCACATAAACTGGTCTGGTACCTACACATACATGTATAAGAAAGATGGCTTTGAATCTATAATGTTTTTTTTTTGACGTAACATCCGTGTCAAGAAAAATTATTATTTAAATTTTTCTAAAAACTATAACCTCTGCCACAATTATTGATTTACTTTTTATTGAAACATTTTTATTCCAAATATATTAAAAAAAAAGGAAATTAAAGAATATTAAAAACATATCTTTCTAGTAATTTAGAAAAATGTTTAAAGAAGAAATTTACATTTTCCATTTTCTAAATGCAGTTAAACATATACTCAAATCGTAGCCTTAGAAAGAATAACATTATTTATTCTCATCTTAAATTAATTTGAAGGTTTGAGAGTGATCAAATTTGGATGCTTTAAAACCAAACTGATTGAGGGTCTGATATATGTCATTTGTGAGTTTTTATTATAAAATAAAAATCATGTTTTTGTGTAAAAAAACATTAATCTGTGATATATCTTCCATTTTCATTCCATGATCCCTTTTTTTAATAAAATTTCTGATCTTTTGCAGCAAAAAACTCTTTTATTATCAGAGGATACAAAATCAGGGCTGAATGGTGGATATCGTAACACATCTAAACCAAGTTTCCAGCATTTTTGCCCAGTGACCAAGGAAGTGTGACGCTTGGCATTGTCATGATGGATTGTGGCATCTGTAAGATTTAGAATTCCCGACGTTCTTGGTGCAATGAATGGTTTCATTTGGCTAATTCCTCGCGACAGGGTGGTTTATAGGACAATCAAATAAAAATCAACTTAATCCCGGCGTTTCGCTTTATAAAAAATAAAGCTTCTTCAGGGCTTAAAATTGAACCATAATACTATTATTGGAGTGAAATAGTAAATTTATTTACAGTTCTACTCCAGTAATGTATTATATCCTTCATTAAACCAATGTTCACGTCTGTATATCACGAAATGTATCAAATTTCGAAGTTTATAGTATTATGTCAAGTAATCTACATCATATATCAAAATTTCACAACATTGCCAAACATAATTTAGCCGCAAAATGCGTGTGAGAGGCGGACGGACGGATACACAAAAGTTATTTTAACAGATTTCGTTTTTGCTGAAAGTGAACCATAAAAATTGCACCGTATCATAAGCCCTGTGCTGGGTGTGGTAACACTGCTTTGTTAAAAAACATGTTACCAAGCTATTTATACCAGAAATTCATTTTAAACCATATGTATTTTTTTTCGCAATCTAAATCTTTACTCAATTTTTGATATGTTCTTGATTTTATACGAGGACACTAGGCCAAAACTGCTTTAAATAGTAAGGTAATTGTTCAAAATATATTTATTGTGGATTGAGAAATGTTTAAAAGAAATTTAACTTTAAAATTAAACTATAATTTAAAGGTAAAAAGTTTTGTTACTAATTGCATAATGTTATATCTAATCACATTTATATTTATGTGAATCTAGCCCTGAAGAAATTTTAATAAAAAAATAAAGCAAAACGTCGGGAATTAATTACTTGTGTTTTATTTTAGTTCTGAAATTTAGAACTTTAATTTATCAAGGACAGAAACTATCAAACAATGTTACTACGTATTTAGAATTATCAGTAAATAACTCTCATAAACTACATATTTGAAAAATTAAAAAATTAAATGTGAAATCAGTAAAAAAAAGTAAAGGACTATCAATATAGAAATTTTTTCTTCAGCTAATAATTATGTACCTATCGCAAATTGATCAAGTACAATAAAAGAAAAAATTATGTAATATCATAGAAGATTCATTGAACTTAAATAACTACATCAGGATCAGGATATAAATCAAATTAAATTTAAATAAAGAAGAAGGAATCTTTGAGCCCCAATTAGTTTTATTTTCGGAGGAAAAATTTCTAAAGATGTAAAAAATTTCTAACATGCAACCAACTCCCCCAATAAAAACCCAGATGGCAATCTAATGCACCTGCCCCATTTGTTTGTATTGAAAGTCCATGTGACAGTTGACAGCGAAATGCTGAACCGAACAAAAAACTTAAACAGGTACTTTCACTTTAAATTAATATTAAATAAATTTTCTTAATTCCCTTTCCCCCTTTTATTCGATAAAATGTCCGAAGCTTTGAAACACTGTTATGAGTTAATAGATCAATATTCCTACCTTTACTTTTCTAAAAAGAAACCCTCAAGATGGTAATACGTTACAATTCATCCACATTTCACCGAATCATATTTTATTCCAGTGAACAAGAAGCTAAATATATTCAAGATAGGGTAAACATGTTTGAAAGAAATCTTGCGGAGATATGTCACTCATTTGGGGCATATTCAAGAAAAGCAGCTCGACTACGTGATAAAGGTGATGATCTTTCTCAAGCTATATTAAATTACGCTGAATCTGAAGATATCAACAAATCTTTGAGTGAAGGATTAGCAAAATTTTCGAATGCAATGGTTTTTATTAGTGATTATGGTGATAAGAGAACCCAGTATATTGACACAAAAGTTGTCGGTCAATTTGCCCAGTATGAGAATATTTGTAAATCTGTTAAAGAAGAAGTAAAACAAATTTTTGTAACAAGAGATAAAGAAATTTTGCGGAAGAGACAGTTGGATCGGATTAGGGAACGCAATCCCAGAAACAGACAACAAATTGTAAGTACCCCTAAAATTGTCATTTCAAAAAAAATCACAAAACTGTTTAAGAAAAATAATTACAAAAGGTTAATTGATGTAAACAATTACATGTAAAGTAGCCAAATCGAAAGAAAATTTTCCGAAAAATCTGAAAAAGTTGGTTTGAATGCCTCGTGACGTCATGTTTGAGAGATAAATTCAAATTTTTGAATATATGATTTTATGATATAACCAATTTAGAATGCTTAAGAGCATTACCAAAACGAACTTGAAAATAGACCAATAAGTAAGGCAGTAAAAATATTCCTTTTCATCTCCTCTGCTCTGCTAACATTTTAAATTACATTTAAATGGCTACGGGATTTATTTTATTTTTATAGGTTGGCATACATCAACAACAAGTTTCATCACCGAGCTATTGGGTGGATGACGGATAACATAATCTTGTAGCCACCTAGATCATTATTACAAAAAAATAATGATTTAAAATCGTATTTTCTATTTTCCTTGCATAACCCTGTAAAAAATATTTTTGTAATGATTATAATTTTTTCTTCAATATAAAAAATAACACGAAATATTAATATTTTTGTAGGTGCAAGCAGAAACAGAATTGGTTCAAGCAACTTCAGAAGTTTCCCGTACAATACATAATTTAGAAGAACAAATGACCACATTTGAGCGACAAAAACTTCACGATATGAAAACGATCTTTCTAGATTTCATTTCCACTGAAATTGGGTATCATGCAAAAGCAATTGAACACCTTACTTTAGCTTACCAAGATGTAAGTGCAATTGATGAAGAAAAAGATTTGGAGGTAAATAAACCACATAAGTTCTAAATTTTTCTTATTTAACAAAAAAATACAATTGAAATTACTGATTTTATATAAAAAAAAAAATACAAGAACTATTTTAATTTTAATATAAATATAGGCCTTTCAAAAAGTAATTGGAGATATGGAGGCGGTAAACATATTGAATATAATTTATTTGGTCATTTTGTAAATTTAATTTGAGTTTTTTATAGGATTTTAAGAAAGCGTTGAGGTTACCAGATACAATTCCACATGCAACCAGAAGAAATTTATTTCGAACATCAAAATCTATGGGATCTTTGGGATCAATATTCCAATCACCGAAGAAGAAAACTCCTGGTAAGATTGCAAAATAAAACAATAAAGAATTAAAAGCACAGTTCTATAAGAATTGATTGTCCTGTAACATTGTTTTGTTTGTTTTTAGGGATTCCGGTACACAGCGCTTCAAAACCAAAACACAGAAAGTCAAAAAGTGAAGATGAACTCAATAAAGAAGATAAAAATAGCGGTTTATATGGTGAATTGGAATATTCTGAAGAAAGTGGTAGTGAAGAAGAAGAAAACACAGAGGCATCTGAAGCAAGTGAAAAATCTGATAAGCACAAATCTCCTTTTATCGCGAAACGATATTTAAAATAAATTAAATTATTTTATAACAAATATTTTATTATACATGAGATACAATATACATTATAAATTAAAAAAATTCTATTATTTTGTTTGGCGATATAATTGGTTCAAAGTTAGTGCACACTTAAACATATTTTTGCCATTCTTCGGAATACATTTCACTATACACAAACGCATACCTTACGATACATAAAGAAAATCTTCATTAAAAATAAAGCTAATATTATTTTTCTGCTCCTTCGACGCCCGCTTGTGTCATTAAATCACCTATGTTTTTTTCTAAATCATCGATTCGATTACCCATTTCATCTATTCGTGATAAAATTTGATCAGACATGTTCTGGAATTTATCTTGGATTGTTTGTAATAAGCTTTGTACCTGCAAAAACAAAAAAAAAGTAAGTAGGGTTATGTTGATTAATATAAAAGTAAATTACATATTGTGTTAATTCTTGAACGTTTTTGGGATCATTCGTATTCGCTGTTGTGAAAGTTTCGGATTCAATTACCACTTTATCATCAACCATCCTGAGTGTTTTCTTTTGATTTGCAAATCAACGGAATTTTATAAAAATCACTGGATTGTTTGATATGTTTTGCAATGTTGCCAGATATATGGAACTTCGGTTAACGCCGGATAATTTATTTTAAATTCTGGACGGAGTTTGGTTTGGAAATGAGCGTAAAATGGGGGTTGTTGCTTTTATTATACAAAATGGGAGTTATTAAATCGATATTCCGGGAATTTGGCGACTGGTACATGTATCCTATGCATGTATCACTCATTGCATGACGATAATACTAAACCCAAATACAAACAATTTGATAACATTTTTATCGTTATTAAAAAAAAAGCATTTTGATATCAACCATTCATAAGACTATGAATTCTTCGCAAGCAAAAGTAAAACTTTTTAATGGGGCAGTGTGGTTCGGCTCTACGAATTCTTTTCCGTTTCTATAACTTATTTGAAATCACTTTATTAGGATATGAAACCTCTATATTTTGAGATTTTTTTGGGTTGGGTTTGAAAATATCAACTTTCTTATAGCATAGCAGATATGAAATGATGGTTCTTAAAGAAGAAGAAAAGTAGTTCTCGGCAAAGGAAATTTCTTTTATGATATTTTCAGCCTACTTAACTCGCCCGAAAAAGACGTTTTAATTTGTAAAAACTGATGTTTTAGTCCCGAAGCGCCGTACATGAATACTGATTTACGGAACTAACGACTACAATTGCATTTTGAATAAAAAATGACTAAAAAACAGTGCTTCGATATTTGTATTATGAAGTTCTATTTGCATTTTCCTTTTTTTCGACGTTCCAACCTTAAAAGAATCCTGAAATTGGGGCATTTTTTGGTAATTTAGGGGTGGCATAACGAATTCCTAAAGTTAAAACAAAAACAAATAAAAAACTTGTATAGTATTCTTAAGCATGTTATAAGTGATTAAAACTAAAATTATTTACAAAATATCAAAAATTCCTTTAAAAACGCCATTTTCGGACGTATTGTGGGGTCTGACGATGTTTTTTTATGTAAAATTATCAGTAGAATTCAGTTCTGTCATCAGATTCACTGCAAAAATATTTATTGTGGTAAATGTATGTTTTGTATGATTTGGAAAAATTTGGACTATTTTAGATAAAAATACGTCGATTCCATCTTTGACATATCATAAATTCTCCAGACAAGATGTTTCTGTCCTCTAACATTATAAGTTAGTATTATATCCTAACAATGCTCAAATTTAAGAATTTTTTAAATTTATTTATTCTAAATTCTTTTCCTTGGTTAATAGAAAGTTTGTATTAAGTAGAAACCATACCATCTACCTCTGGTATAAATACACAATTAAAATAAAACATCAAAAGTATAAAAATTTATTATTAAAAAAATTAGTCTTTTGAAATTAATCACAATACAATCACCTAAACTGGTAATTAGTTATATTACCTCTAATTATTAAGATTTTCTTGAATAATACTTCATGTTCTATACTTATACATATCATCATCAATTGGTACATAGTCACAATAAATGTTGAAAATTTGCCTAACCTGTTCATTTTTATTATTTGTAATTGATTGTTTCGTCATTTGGAATAGTTTCCTTTAAGAATTATATGCACAAATTAATATGAATACACAACTCAGAAGTATTTCTAAAATTAAATGTTGTACATTTTCTGGAACTAGTTGTGAGCCTCTTTTTCTTTTATTTAATTGTTTTCCAAGTAAATGTTTTTTGCTATTTTAAATCTTCCATATTATTCTTTATAAACATAATAAAGTGCAAATCACTGTAGATTATGAGCCTGTCTTGCTGCTTCCACAAAAAATATCTGGAATGAGTTGATCTAATTTGTGTTAGTTTCTATCCGTGGAAATATCTGCAAATAATTCTTGAAGGAAAATAGTCCAAAGAAGTTTTAAAATAAATAATTAATAATGTAAGGTTAGACAAATAAAAGATATCACACAGAGAGCAGTATCTAACTAATTTTTGGATTATTATATAATGAATTTGATATATTTATAATTCCCTGGCTTGCCATAGAATATTTGTGTTGAATTATTTTACAACTTCAATTAGAGTGAACATTCATTAGTAGATCATTAAATTAGTTAATTCAAGAATAACAAAATTAATTTATAATTCATCATGGGATTCAAATTTTGTTTGTTTTGTTTCTTCTTTATTTATATTAGCCTCTTCTGTTAAGTCACTAAAATCATCCAAATCTAATTTCTCATCATAATCTAAAGGTTCTGCACTTCCATAATTTCCACATTGAGATTCATCTGAATCACTTTTTATGAATTCTTGGAATTGAGGATGATTTTTGACGTGGTCTACTGCTTTATGGATTAAACGCAAAAATTCTTTCACACTGAATGAATAATTTGTAAATTTTGCATGAGCACCACCTTCAGGATGAGTACCTTCATCTTCTTGGACAAGTTTATCAGAATTTTCCCAGGTAATGTATTTTAAACCACGCAGGCGGGTTAGATCCATATAACAATTGGCATCTTCACAATTATATCTAAAATGATATTTTTAATTACATAAGATATATATTAATCGATTGTAAGCGATCTACCAGGTTAGATCGGTATTTCCCAGAAACATTGAAGCGAGTTTAAGATCCATAATGATAACAAAGATAAATGAAAAATAGATATTCACAGATTTATTGGCCCTTTTTAAGTTCACAAAATACTAATTGTTTTCCCTATTGTACTAGTTCTCGTTAATCCAATAGATGTCTTACCCTCCCTAATAGGGCCATTGACAAGTATATAAATAGTAAAAAATATCGTCCTATTCGATTTTAATTTTCGGCGTTATTGAAAAACACAGGAACATCACGAAAACAAACAAAAAACACAACAAAAACCTAACATATGGTAAAGTTGTTCTCCTTATGATTTCCGACATTTTGCCTTTCAATGCGGCAACCTCTAGCAAACTGAAATAGGCCAATACTGACAAATAAATGATAAATATGATGATGATGTAAAGACAAATAGGCAAAGACAGGTAAATGATAATGATAACGGATGATGACAGTTGGATGATAACATAAGAATTACAAACAAATGACATTCTACCGGTAATACAGTATCCTATTTAAGTCGCTTACTTTAGTCAGAGCAAAAATTGACAGAAAGGGCTTAACCAAAGACAACCAAGATATTAGAATAAGAGTAAATACCGGGGTATATCACTTGAAAGCGATTATTATGGTTTCTGCTCCATACAAGTATGTATGTATGATAAGATTCTTTAAAATTTTATTATAATGCAAAGATTTACAATTTTATTAAGATTGATTTTAGACAGATGTCCATAAGTATTTTATAAATAGATAAATAACTTACAATTCAAAAACAGCTCCCCAATCTGGCATAAACAACAAATGTGTCAATCCAGCTCCATGTATTCCAATTAAAATATCTGTATTACTTATAATTTCAAGCTGTGATTCAAAAGGAATTTCTCTATTGAAAACAACCCTTTGCACCTCAAATTCTTCATTATCTTGAAGAGCTTCAATCAATTTTTTCTCATTTAAAATCCTTCTGTATTTAGTATCCCTTGAAAGTAAAGTTATTTGAATTTGTTTGTTCTCCCGTTTTTGTATAGGAATTTGTAATCTGTGTAAAATATGTTTTGAGAAGGCATGGAAAAGTCCACTATTTTCACAACCGTATATAATAGGAGTATTATAATATAATCCAAATATCATCCGTGGTAATAACGGAAATATCACATTTTTAAAACAAACCGTTTCACCTCTGAACGTTTTCAAATCCCAAATCGGATGTTTAGTGAAAGCTTGAAATGTCGCTTGAAATGCTGATTGGTAAGTAAACGATTCCCATATTAAAACATGTACGTCAGTTGAAAATGCATCTGAAGTGAACGAATTCAAATGTTGGGATGCATATAAATTCAAAAAATCACAGAAATGGTGGTACATGTTAACTGCTAAAATGAAGAGCAGGTTGGATAGGTATACGTAATTGAATGATGTACATACTTGCATCGATTTTTAAAATATATGTGGGTTTATCGATGATAACATCACATTTCTTCTCTGGAATTGGACGTTCTTTTAATTTTCGAAAATTTCGCAATTCTGGCGCCCAACTTTGTAAAGGGCTCATGTGATCTAACTGAGATTCCAATCGGTCTTCATAAAAACTGCAATATCCACCTAAAATAAGAACAAGGAAAACTAGGTTACAATACGATTGTGCTACCATTGTAAAAATAAATTCGTTCAAGTTGTTTATATTCCTTGTTCTGAGGACTCACAAAGTGTGAACATGAATAATTCACATCATTAGAAATAATAAATAAATTCAAATTTTGTCTTACCAATATCGCCTTCTTTTAACACATCCATTTTATATCTAATTGGTTCTTCACGATTTAAAAGTGATGTAAAATTAATCATTAAATTTCTCCCCCGACAAAACCTTAAATGTTCCGAACATTCTAGTGAACTATCATCCGGAAACATTGGTTCACAAATAACTGTCATTTCGTTCATTTGTTGTTTCACATATCCGAAATCGGCTTGTGTAAAGAAAGTCCTTTCTTGTACATCCTTCGATTGCACCCATCCCTTATGATCACCAGGACACCTTAGTTTCGAGTATTTATTTTCCCATTTACAACCATGTTCATACCCCCAACATTTATTACTATTTAAAAATTTTTCGAAAGGACATTCAATATCTTCATTGCACTGTTTTGAAAGTTCAAGATTGTTCGCAAAGAACATTTCTAAATGTTCAGGTGGTAAATTTATAAAACTATAATTAAAGCACCAGGTAACTTGTAAGGTAAATATAAAAAATATGCATCCAAAAAGTAACATTGTGATTTTATTTTATTTGCCTGAGTTTGATTTATTATAAATAGGAAGTTTTTATTCATTACTTTCTCTAATTTTGTAAACTCAAATAGTTTTCGTTCGTAAACATTTTGAGATATGTTTGAAGAGGTTACAGGTAATGTAATTAATATCACAGACTATTAATTAATATAAAGAATAAGAGATGGCAGCAAAGTCGAAGATTTTAAACTTTCCCTCGACAAAATCTATAACAATAAATATTATTTTCTAAACTTTAAAGAAAATATGTGAAACTTCTTATATTTACATTTTACTGATCTTTTAATTTTTCATTCACTTATCTAATTTAGTTATCAGTGAAATCGACGGGTTTCGGCCTATTTTTGGCCATTTTCAAACGATGTTAATACCGATTAAATTTCTCGCTAGAAGCGTTTTCGTAATGTCACAAAAGGACGTGCGAACGAAGTAAATATAGATGGAATTGTTTTCATTCATAGCATAAATGCTAGGATCAGCAGTCAGCTAACAAGCAAATCTAGAATGTGAATGAAAATGGGTCCCTACCCAATGCTGAGGGGAAAAAAAGGTGATCAATTTTTTTTGGAATACTTTGTTTTTATTTTATTTTTATTATGGAGAAGTTACAATCAGCCCTTGATTATCATTTAGTTTCAGATTTCTTCTTGTTTTGGTGTCTAACCTAATTGCAAACTTTGTGGTGTAATCATAAACTATAACATTTCAAAATTGTAAAGAATTTGTCAAAATAAAAAAAAAGATTAAATTATCAAAAATAAAATTTTTATTTTTATATAAGCGCAAATCATTAGAGAAATACATTGCAAGTACATAAATATCACAGCTTCAGTCGGATTTTTTTGGCAAGTAGTAAACTTGTAATTCCTGTTGTCAATAACATATAAACACTCAAAATGATTAACGCATTTAAAGTGTTTATTTTCCTGGTAAACCAAACAATGTTCACAAATCCAGTTAATAAATTAGCAATTAAAAAAAATGTTAATCCGTTATAATTAATGGCTTCAAATACATATGGGACTGTTAAAACGTTATTCGTTTTATAATAATATTTTAAAAATGCTTCGAGACTGTAGTGCAAACCAGTCATTAAAGTTAGAATGAACATAATCCAGAAACAGTATGTACTATTCGCCAGACATCTAGAAATGTTAAAAAGATCATGTGAGACAATCGTTAAACAACCAAAAATGAAAGTGGACATGGCAAAAATATAAAATTTTTTGTATTTCATTTGTATTAAAAATCCGAATGAAATTGAAAGAAAATATAATCCGACATAACCAACGGAAGAAACAATTCCTTCACGATTCGCATCAAGGAAATCAACCCGTTCTACATCGGAAAATACCCAATTTTGTAATCCCAACCCTAACATCAACTGATGCGCTATTACGATTATTATTCCTTGTAATCCGCAAGTAAAAAAATTGCAATTGATTAAAGACATGATCACTGCACTAAGCAATTTTGTTGAAGCAAGCGTAATAAAAAAATTCCAATGCTTTCCATATTCAGTAATATGTACATGGTAATTTGTAATGGACACCATTAAAAATCGACAGATTCCAATTACTAAAATAGGAATTACATTTAAAAAAGTTTTATAAATTGAGTTTTTAATTCCTCGAATTTCTGGTGCTACGATTCCATTAGAAACAACGTATAAACCTACCCCAGCATCCATTAAACTAAACCCGGTACGTTCTGTTTTACCAAAATGCTTTGGAAATATTTTAAAATCAACTGCAAGGATACAAACAACGGATATAATATTAACGGTTGAACGAGAATTAGTAATTAAATCTAATCTCTCGATTTCTTTCTCAGAATTTTTTAAAATACCTTCCATTGGAGGTTCTATCACCTTTTTATTAACAATCAATAAAAATATACTTAATGCAATTAAAATTACATTGATTAAATCTACGTTTTCACTTAATATTGTTGTTGTTAATATGAGGGGGCCAGAGATGGTTATGAACTCAAATAGTACAGTCGCTTTTAAATTCTTTCGGATCTGGTATACACTTTCTAAATTTGTAGTGATGAATGCTAGTAGTACCGAAGGGGTGATTATGGTTAAGATTTCCATTGCCAGCCCCCAATGGGTGAAAATGTGGATCATTTTGTGAAGCTGAAAAAATTTTAGGTTAAATTTTAATTTACTTACAATTAATAATACATACTGGAGTAAATTTGTATAACAAAATTTATAAATGTGGAAATGTACTTTAATTATTTGATTATCATATCAGATAATTGATTTCGAGTTTATCACTGATGATTAAAGAGATTCATAACCACCAGCAACAAGTAAAATGGCATCATTGTAAATATCATAGACAAACTCTGGTAAATATTTATTTTTAAATAAAAAATAAATTATTTTGGAGTTTTTTTTACATCTTAACCAAATTGGCAACATATTTGTAAAGAAATAGGTTTGTTCATATATGGAAAATGTGGTAAAGAGTGAAAATAATATTTGTGATTTGAAACAAAGCAGACATTTGGTTTTTTTCTCTTAAAACAAGTTCATTGTCTTTGATGTTTATCATTTTGATCAGAGACAAGGATCTTTGTCTCTGATTTTGATTCTGCTTGATTCAGATTTTTAAATTTTAAATAGAACTGATAAAATGCAGTGCAGCCAACGTTTTATTTGAAGATGTTTAGAAATGCAAAGAAAACCATTTTCCATTTTCCCTTCTCAAATACCTCCTTTTGATACCTCCACTTACTGGAGGTGATGACAAGTTTGGCAAACTGGCCATGAGTTTTTGGCTTGTTATGCTGGCCACTCACATTACGAGTATCGAAGAGATGCTTATTGTACGCACCGTTAGCTGGACTCGAATTTCACCACACACATTCAGTTTTTCGGCGAGTATTTATCCACTGATCGATATCTCTCTGTAAAACTGCGTGTGAATGTGCATCTGCGATTTTTATCGTCAGTCTGTTATCGATAAGAGACGAAAATCGAAACAGAAGACTTATCTCACCGCACACACACAGTTCTCGAACGAATTACTATTTGATCGAAGCGGCGGTGGCCTCATCGATATTTATCCGACAGATCCGAGACCCGCTAGTCTGCGATGAATGCTTTGATAATCGAAATATTTATTTATGTCAATTAACGATTGGTCTGGTGTGTGGTGATGTGCGATTATTATACTCAGTCGTCATGTGAGTGGCCAGCGTGAATGAAAATTTTGAACCAATGATCTTAATAAAAATAATGTTTTCTCATTTGTAAGTTTAGAAAATATACTTGGGAAAAATTGAAGAGCAAATTTGTATTTTGACAATGTTTACTTAAAATTTGTTTGTTCAAAGAAGTGACTTATTGGTGTCAATATTATATACAGTCTTGAAAGAACAATTTGAAATTCTCATTTGAACTAAAAATTTAGCGAAAAATTGCAGATTTTATTTATTTATATAACTACGAGCAACGAACTGTTGCATTAAATCAACTTGATGTTTTGATTTCAGATCATTGTTCATCTAATTTCGTTTTTATAAAAATATTTAACCATTTTTATAGACTCGTCTTAATTTTGTGCCACTACAAGCATTTTATTATAAATAACAATATAAAATATATCCCTTAAGAGACAACATTACAGCTTTTCTTAAACACGTTCTATTCCTAATTTTACCTATTTGTATATTTATTTTTTAAAATTAAAATGACATTTAGAAGATTTTCTAGATGGTGGCTTTTTGATAGTAGATTCCGGCCAAGAATAATGAATGGGAACAGAATTTTCATATTCAAATGAATACAGTTGCTTCTCCAAATATAAACGTTTATCTACAGGTTCTGGATATACAGTGGCAGTGCCAGTCTCATACGCGAAACTAGCAATCTTTAAAGCAATTTGCATAGTACAATCAACGATATTTTCAATTCTAGGAAGTAAGGAACCTCTTTGAAACATTTCTTCAGTGCAATTATCTGCTATAACTGTTGCTGCTACTTGAAACAAGCTTTTTGGGATATGATGCATTTGAGTTGCAATCACACCAAGTCCTACTCCTGGAAAAATGTAAGCGTTGTTACATTGGGATGGGTAGAATGTGCGATCTTCGAAAGTTACTTTTGAGAAAGGTGATCCACTTGCAAATAAAGCTTTTCCTTCTGAATGTATGTATGCTTCTTGTGCAGTACATTCTGCGTTTGAAGTGGGATTGCTTAAAGCAAATATAACTGGTCTTTCGGTTATTTGAGCTAATTGTTCTATCATGTCAGGTTTGAGGAGGCCTCCAATACCTGAAACACCAATCGTGACTGTTGGTCTGGTGATATCAATTATTGATGCTAATTTCCTATTATGTTCAATATTTTTTGCATAAACTATGCTACGGTCGTTTAAATCGTCTCTATCTAAAGTGAGCAAGCCATCAGCATCGACCATATATATTTTGGAAACGGCTTCTTCTAGCTTTATGCCTTCTTCGACCATTTGTTCTGCTATTATATCTGCAATATGCAAACCCACCCCTGTTCCTATTATTAAAATTACGTGTTCCTTCATCTTTTTTTGGAGGTTTTTATTTGCAGCTAAAAGTCCCGCTAAAGTGATGGCAGCAGTTCCTTGTATATCATCATTGAAGACACAATATTTATTTTGATATTTCTCCAATAACCGATATGCGTTCTTATTCGCAAAATCTTCGAATTGGATTAAAGTGTTTTGCCCAAAAAGATCTCTCACCGCAAGCATGAATTCATCAATGAATTCATCATATTCCTCACCTACAGCCCTGCGCTGTCTTAACCCGATGTAAGTGCGATCATTTAAAAGCATTCTGTTATTAGTTCCAACATCAAGAGTTACTGGTAGGCACTGATAAGGCTTGATTCTAGCTAAAGCTGTATATAGAGCTAGTTTTCCTACAGGAATCCCCATTCCAGCAGCTCCTAAATCACCAAGCCCCAAAATCCTTTCGCCATCCGTAACAACAATAATTCTTATATCGTGATCCGGCCAGTTTCTTAAAATATTAAAACAATTTCCTTTATCGTTTATTGTTAAAAAGATTCCTCTGGGTCTTCTATAGATAACTCCATATCTTTGACAAGCCAATCCAACTGTAGGTGTATATACTATTGGCATAAGAGTTTCTATATTTTCATGTAATAAACGATAAAATAATTTCTCATTTCTATCTAACAATTCTTGTAAATACACATATTTGTGTATATCTTCTGTATATCTAGTTAAAGTATTACAAATTATATCCAATTGTTCCTCTTGTGTCAGAATTTGAGGTGGTTGTAATCCGTGTATCCCTAATGCGATTCGTTCTTCTAATGAAAATGCCAAGCCTTTATTTAAACGAGGATCCAAGAGATGGCCTACACCCATTATAGCTCCAGGACAATAATATTCGCCAGCAGCTAAATGAATTTTTCTCTTTTTTCGTAAAATATGCTTCAGTTTGTATTGTGTGCAAAAATATTTTGAGACACGCAGTACCAATAAATTTTGTCTCGAAAGTAACATTTTTGATAAGAAGAATTTATATCACATCGGATTTTATTCGATAAGTCTGTAAGGGAAATTTTGACATTTATATTTCAAAAGTCAACTTGGCAATTAAATATTTATCAACCATTTTTTGCTTCTTACTTTATTGTTTTTTTCTGTCTTGCTGGTAAAACAAACGCAACATCTAATTTAGATTATTTTTCATTTCTAACCGTAATTTATATTCTTTATTCTGTTCATATTGAATTGCCGTTATGAAGAGCAGACTGAACTAACTAGAATTTTTTTCTCTACAAAACTACATTTAAATTTATTGAAATTTTTGTTGGTTAATTGTCAAAAAATCGACGTCTAAGAAAATTGGGTAAAAAGTTCAAAGTTTTCTCCGGAATCTGAAACTAGTCTTGAACTTTCTTACAAAAAACTTTTAGAATTTTCAAAAGCTTTTTAAAAAAACACAAAATTTTTCAAAATTACGGAAAAATCTTTGAAAAATTCTAAAAATCTAGATCTAAAAAGTTTTGTATTGCGTACGCAAAAGGCTGCAGAAAGTAGTATGTATGTATATTTGTAACAAAAATTTCGCAAAACTATTCATATTTGTTGAAAGATTACAAAATTTTTGAAACGATTTAAATTTTAATATTTGAGTTACAGATATGAAACAAGAACAACATTAGGTTGTTATAGAAACGTTACGACGAAGCACAAAAAAAAATCGAGGAAGTGAACGTCACATTTTTGGAAATAGATCGAAAAACAAAAAATGGTAGGCCATATAATAATCAAATTCCGTCAGTATTTTGGTAATAAAAATATTCTCATTAATTAAATGAACAATTAGAAAAACACTCGTTTTTTTTCTGTAAATGTATACATAAAAATCATTTGATTGAAATGGTTAAAATATAATAAAGTCAAAATTGAATTGTAAATATGTTTGATTTAAAGGAAACCCACACGCAGATTGAAGATATCATCGACGCCAATAAAGAATCTGGACAATATGATGTTTTGATAAATAATTTGAAGCCTCATCCGCAAGGACAGAATGTCAATACAAGATATGCTTACTCGGCACCAACGGGGCCGATGGATGAAGTCAGAGGTGAAATTTCAAAAATTCTAAAATACACTAGCTAATTTCTATACTTACAGATGAGTTTATTTATAATAATAAAATGGAAGGTGATAATATATACGACAACTTAATTGATTCAGACACCATAGGACAATCTGATTCTGAAATTACATTAATCCGCGTTAAAAGGGAAAGTTCGTCAAAACAAACTACTGTCAGCAACTGGGATATGCCTGATAAAGCAATTCCAGGTGATTATAAATAAATTCATCATTTTAATTAAAATTTTACACATTTCTAAATCAAATTTCTTATAGGCGATGGAACACATTTAGGAGAAAGTTCATCAATGGTGAATCTAGTAACCTTGATAACAAAACAAAATCAAAAGTCAAAAAATATTATGGAAGGTGGTGAACAGCAGGAGTTTATGGTGCCTCTTTCTTCTTGGGAACCATCATCACCTCGAGAACTAACTCCACGAAGCGAGGAAGATTGCTTAAAAGAAGATTCTGCACAAGAAGTTGCCAAGCAGCCAGATTTGAACGAAACTAAAAGTTCTTCTAGTTTTAAGGAATTATTTAAATGTATGATGTTTTGGAAACGTGGTCCTCAAAATGAGGATGGTCTTCAATGGTAGCTTCTGCAATATTGGTTTTCAATAGTGTATTGATATTTCTTTGACTTTCTTTTGCACACTAATACAAAGTACTTATAGTTACTTTCAAATAAATTTAAAAAAATTTTGGCTTGATTCTAACAACTCTATTTTTATAATAAATAACTTTTAAAATTCGAAACTACTTTTTTTTAATAAATTTGGAAATGATTAGCTATTAACTATTTATTTAAATAACCACTTCAGTTGTGTGGTTAGTCAAGGAAACGTCGAATTTTGCTTTTTTTAGAATATTTTCCTCCGAAGAAGTTCAGAGCTTTTATTTTTATGCAAAAAAAACGAAGAAAACTTATAAAACTCTTATTTAAATAAACTTGGGATCAATACCAGTAACAAAGAAAAATATCACACATTGTGTATTGATTGCATTTAAACATTTTCTTTTTTTCTTAAAAAAAAATCTTAACTGAAAATACTGTTATACTAATCAATTGGGTTCGGGGTGGCTGGAGTTACCACAAGTAGTTCCATTAAATAATCTATCCTTTATAATTTGGGCCACGAATCCTTGAATTACCTCAATAGTGTTTTTGCAACCGTCTTTGGCAGCTTTAGCAAGTTGATCTTCAGATTCTTTTTCGAATGGGTCTATACCATCCCTCGCCAAACCACCTTTATCTATACCTTTTTGGGATTGCTCCAATTTTTCTCCTAAATCAAAGAGTTGTCTAGTATTATAACCGGCATTCGTTAAAAGAGTTGAAGAACTTAAAGTGTTCACCCAGTATTTGTTCCACAAGGAATCAAGCAATCTTGTATCCAACACAGATTTAAAATAAGACACGTCCAAAGTATAATATCTTTTGCAATGCACTCCAAAATCCTCAATTTTGCTTAAAGGAATCGTTTGGTATTCAGATGGTTCTGCATCTGGTGGTATATATCCGTTAGGATAAGTTCTGTAAGCTCCTAAGCATACTTTTCCAGAAGAAATTGTACGGACAGGATCAATAACAATTGCTACAAATGGTTCTTGATAATTCTGATTTGTCATTTGAGTGATTACATCAATACCGGACAACCAGCAGCCATATCCTGGGTGGCTATGGTACCATCCTATAGCATTTTCTTCTCTACCAACCAATTTTGCGGATGTAATATAAGAACTCATATATTCGTAAGCTTGTGCCTGAGCATTGACACGGGTTTCGGTACCTTCAACGGGCAAAGCAAAACAATCCATAACAATCATTATATTTCCGTCAACTTTCCCCAATAACAGTCCCATTACTTCTAATGTTCCACCAGACCTTGCATGCATGACCATTTTTAAAAGAGCTAACGCGGATATTTTGATAACCTTGAAGAAATTTGGATCCTTTTCCCATGGTCTAGCCAATAAAATATCTAACTGTTGTTGCCTGTCATATCTGTATATTTCATCAATGGTTTGAAATGTTTCGATACAATTCGACATTTCCCATGTCTTTTTGGCAATTTTTCTTTGAGAATTAGAACTTCCCAATATTTTAGACATTTTAATTTAAATCTCTGGCTTAAACTGAAGCACGTTTGGGAATGTGGATAAGTGCCTAAAATGAAAGACTTTTATTTGTCAATCAATAAATGAGAAACAAGTTTCTGTGGTAATCTGATTCTTTCTATTTTTGTTTCTTCTAATTTTTTTAATGTAACTATATATCTTCTATGCATTCATGTACCTACATTTTAATGTAAGTACACTTTAGTGTCCCAACAAAAAAAATCAATTTTTTTTATATTGTTTGAGAATCTGAGTGAAGAAGATGTTTGATGTGAAGAAAAGGTTTTTTTTCATTATATTTTGGCCATGCTACCAAGCTATAAGGCCCCTTTTCACGATGGGCCAGGTTGGGCGACCAACGTATTGGTCCACATCTGGCCATCTTGAATAATGCCTATAAACAAAAACATCCCAAATTTTATCGATGGGAACGTTTTTATATTAAATTTCGAATGATATTATATTATAATGAATAATTATTTTAACCATTATAATCAGAAAAAAAGAATGTTATAAAATTTATTGAAAATTATACAAATAAATAATTCAAAATAAAGTAATGTTAGTTGCCTATGTAACCTTTGATATTTTTCATTTATAGATTGGCAACTGATCATGTTGGCACTAATGTGAACAAAATACAATCACTGCAAATAAATTTTTGACTTTTGTAAGGAGCAGTGGAGGTTATTTCATTTATATTTTGATGGTTTCTTATTTTTCATAAAAATTGTTAGTTATGTTTGTGATTAATGGTGTACACATTTGGGAAGGTATAGTGTGCACTTACTAACTGTAAAAAATGGGTGATTGCAAAGAAATTATTACTAATTGTGAGGAGGATGAGAAGATATCTGAGTTTAATTCTGATAATGAAGATACCAGAAGTGAATTAAGGTTTGATCAAGGTGAGATTCCTTTTTAGTTTTCGAACATTAACCAAAGAATTTTTTTATTCGCATCATTGTTTTATTATGATGCAATTACATACATAGATGATTCATTTATTATTATTTGAAGTAATTGTATACATATTGAAACACCAATTTTGTTATATTATTTTAAATATATTAAGGTTACCCTACTGTGACCATTGCTTTTTAACACATGCACAGAATGTTAATGGTAATGATTAGAGAATTAATATAATTAGAACATTGTAACAATTTTTAAGGTTCAAAGAATTTTAATAGAGAGTTTACCAAATTTGGAAGGTGTACACAGAAACTTATATTTTAACTGTTGTTAAATTTATTATACATTCCGGAGCACTTGGTATTCAAATATTGACGTGGCTAATCATCCGGCAAGATGTATGTCTTAGATTGAACGAATTTAATTAAAAATATCAATAGGTTCCCGTATTATCACTGACTTCACTTTTAGGTTACTCTTAGAATGCTCAGGGCAGATTTTTTAAGATTAAAAATTAATAAAAGGGAATTTAGATTCTTCTTCATTCGGTATAGAACATAATAGAGGCACGCTACTCCACAAGTACTTTGTATTTGCGGAAACAGTTTGAAAGTATAAGTACCTGCAAGCCACCGACACCTTATATTTTAAAAGCTTGTCACTTAACAGTTCCCTCCACTAGACACTTCGAATGAGTGTGCCGTCGCAAACGTGTTAAAATAGTATTTGTTTTCATAAGATTTTATTCAAATTACAGTCATTGAAACAGAAAAGGAAAAATCAAAGCGACAAAGAATAGAAATTGCCTTGAAGGACAACCGATCATCATTAGCCACATGGAGAAAATTAGCAATTGAAGAATTTGGACTTGTAAATGGTACGTATATGTTTATATTTAATAAACATGAAAAAATAAAATCACTTTTTAATTTTTAAATTGACTTAATGTATTTTGCAGATGATTTAAGACGTAAAGTATGGCCCTTACTATTAGAAATCGATCCTAATGATGCAGAACATGTTCCTTCATTAAGTGATCTATCTACCCATAGTGAATATAATCAAGTAGTTTTAGATGTAAATAGGTCATTGAAAAGATTTCCACCTGGTAAGTACCAAAAAAAATTTAATAGATTATATTTCGGATAAAATAACTTAAATTGCATGTCATCAATATCGTCAGTAAACACATTCAGTAATACGTACACAAGAATGCTTTCCATATATTATTATTGTTTTAAAATTTAAATGATGCGGATATTTTAATGTTGGTGTCAATGGATTTAAACATTTGCAGTGTTGCGCTGCTTTTGAAAGTTTAAATTGTTGATTTAATTGAGAATATTAAATTATTGCTTTGTACAAATGTAATTATACAACATAAGGCGTGACACAATCAGCAATACCGTTTGTACATGATTTCACATTACTGTAATTAAATGCATTTAAACTTGTTTTGTCCGAGTTATGCTAGTATTTTGATTAATTTTATAGGTTATGTTGCATTCTTTGGTAGGTGGAGGATGATAATTAAATTAACTTTAAATTTTTTATTATTTTTAAATTTCATTTAGTTTGTTTTAGATATATTTTTTAATAAATAATGTAAAGTTCTATTTTTTCAGGCATTCCATATAAACAAAGATTAGCATTACAAGATCAATTGACTGTACTAATTTTAAGAGTTATTATGAAATATCCACATTTAAGATATTATCAGGTAAAGTTGTACCGAAACATTTTATAGAAAAATAAAATAAAAAATATTATTTTAGGGTTACCATGACGTTGCCATTACATTTTTATTAGTGGTCGGTGAATCGGTATCGTTTAGAATAATGGAACGTTTGAGTACTGATCATTTACGAGAATGTATGGAACGAACAATGGAGAAAACTTCCTATAGATTAAATTATATTTATCCGATTATACAAAAGGTGGATAGAGAACTTCATGATATAATGGATACGTAAGTTTCTAATCTCTAATGTTTTGAATTCGGATAAAATATTTTAAAGAGCACAATAGCGTCTGAACACTTCGTTTTAATCGGGTTCAAACTTCGTACACAGTTTATGGACTAAAAAAGAAGATCACTGGCTATTTTGAGAAAAATTGCACTTCCAGTTTTGGCAGAAGTAATATCAACTTTTATTTTTTAAAGAATAGCGTACTGATTTTTTCCATTTATAGAAAGTATGTTTTATTTCGAGAATAACGCTTTTTGCTTCAATCATTTATCTTTAAAATTAACAGAGATATTAGCAATTTTGTATTTTATGACGTCACTTCATTAGTTTACATAATAATTCATTAATTTTTAAAAGTCCGCTTACTAAATGTATAGGTCATTCTGGAGATATGTTTAGTGCCTAAATTGTAATATCATGTGAAGCGTAATCAAATGTTTGATCGTAAAAATTACTATGATATGATTATGCTTTTTTTATTTCAGTGCTATGCTTGGAACAATGTTTGCTTTGCCATGGTATCTAACGTGGTTTGGTCACTCTCTTAATCAGTACAGAGATGTTGTGCGATTATACGATTTCTTCTTAGCCAGCCCACCTTTAATGCCTATTTACGTAGCAGCATCACTAGTTATTCACCGTCGAACTGAAATCCTTGAAACAGATTGTGACATGGCCATGATTCACTGCCTTCTCACAGAAATCCCAGATAAATTAGATTTTGAAGAGGTATTACAAAGAGCATCAAAATTATACAACAAATATCCACCTGAGAAGATAGAAAAAGACGTAAAACAGAGAATAAAGAAAGAGTATGTATTTTTTAATATCATATTTGCTTTACGTAGAATTGCACTGCTTTTTAAAAACTTATTTCGTTTTCGTATTTATATTGGTTTCTTTAAATTTTATATGCTTACTAGCAAAAAAACAAAAAGTGCTTAATATTTGTTCTTGATACTTTTGTTTCTAGTCTGTTATGCTTTTAACTGTATATTTGCTTTTTTTTAAATAAAACTTACACACAATTTTAACATTCTTCTTTATTTAAACTCTTTTCCTTTATAATCCATTTTATTTTATTCGGATGTTTGATGTTTTCAGGAAATAATGATTTTATTGTATTGTAGGAATGAACGTCGTGAACAGGATGAAAGGAGGATTAGGAACAGGCTTAATAAAAATCGACCAGTTTGGGTTCGATTATATAACCAAATTCCCGGATGGTTATTATTACATTACAGAAATAAGTATGGGATACTTTTTGCAACGGCCACAATACTTTTTGGTCTATATGCTTATCTACGAGCAACAGAAAACAGCATTTCAATATTTCGGTAAATATTAAATACATTTTACATTACAAGTTAAAAATATATACAGAAATATTTCACAACTATTTCCCATTTTTTTCTTTTATATCATGCTTAGGACAATTATTAAATTTTGATTCATTCATATTTGGTTTAATCAATTGTTTATCAAGGTTAAAAAAATAAAATCTGTTTGGGAAATTTTCATCTGTTGGTTACAAAAATTTTAATTCGAAAACAACTATATTTTTCTAATAAACAATTTCTAATTGTAACAAAAATAAAAATTAATGTGCATTAATTGTACATCTCCAAAATTGCAAAATATCAGTTAAATGCCTTTTCAATTATATATGCCAAATTGAAAAAGTAAAATTTATTTTAATAATCGTCCTAAATTTTCTGAAAAAGAAAGATTTAAATTTTACTACAAAAATACAATTTTATTTAACTTTTAGGTTATTGAATCGTTACAAGTAATAATATTCTAATTGTTATTGTAATTTTTTTATAAAATACACTTCTATTTGTTACCTTTTTTTTATTGGATAAAACCATTTGTTTTTATAAGGATCATTTTTCTCTTTTTTTTTTTATAGACGGGACGACGATAATTCTTCATGAACCGGGTAGTTAGTTATTTTTGAGTTTAAAACTGAACTTGATTTTTATTAATAATTGTATCGTGAAAATTTCAATAAGTATTAGGATTTATTTTGTTGTGTTTTAAAGAAGTTTTGCTTAAATATATTTTATTATTAATTGTATTTTTGAATTTTACTTTCCCAGTTAGAGTATTAAAACATTTTAAATTTAATAAAAAAATACTAACATTTTAGGTTTTCCAAAAATGAAATTAAAATTTGTGAGATTATAAATTATTACATCATCAAATTTGAAATTGTTTATGAAAAACTTTGCATGTTACGTTATAAAAGTTGTAGGATATGTGATATGAATATTTAATTCAACTTTGTGTAAGACTTTTATAAGTGAAAGTTAAAAAACAATACATTTTAACAATAAAAAGTGAAAATGTAAAATATCCAGATATCTATGTGCCCTGACGCTGGACAAAATTAAAAAAAATTACTTTGTATTCTATAATACAAGTATAACCAGATTTGTTTTCATAATAACACTTGTTGCACTTGTGGTAATTGGAATTGTTCTTTCACTTAGTATAATTCTATGAGATATTTTGAATCATATTTTATTTCTCACTAAATTTGGTTACAAGTTCAGAAAGAAAGCCCTGAAAGAAAGAGATTAATACATTTTTTTGCAACAACAAGAACTCACTTTTTGACTTAATATAAAAATATGATAACAACAAAAAATATTACAATTTTATTAAACATAATATTGCAATTATATCTAAAAACACAAATAATGTATTTATAGCATACCTGCACTCATTTTTCCAAGTATGTACTTTTATTATTTTAGTCTTTAAACGGCGGGGAAATATGAGTTAAAATCGCCTTCGTTAGACTCTTATAAAGTAAAAATCATGGTCTGTGTTATTAAATTTTTATTTTTTATTACATTGTCCTCTGCTTGGTCCATATAATGACCATTCCTGCCCTTAAAAGGTTAAATTGTGTGTAAGCTTTTTACATTCATCTTCACTTTACTTGCATGCACATATAAAAATCAATTTTTTTCTCAACTAACACACCTTTCATGTAAAATTTATATTTAAGCACAATATCCTCTTTGTAAACTGATGTAACAAATTTTTTCTTTCCTGAAAATCCTGCTGCATTTTGATGTAGTGATAGTGGGTTAATCTAGAAATAAATAAATTGAAACAAAGATTAAATACAGTTTATAAAAATGATACTGATTAATTTTAAAATGAAGTTTTGTGATATAAATCGTGTTCATTTGGTGTAAATTACATTGGTATTGGAGCACACTATACCAATATCACACTTTATTGTAAAAAATGTGATATTGGTATAGTAATGGGCACATTTAGAAGCAGTTGGTGCTTCTTTAAATCTATGACTGCTAGATGCCAAAATTAGTCACCAAGTATAGAGTATACTAAAACTGTTTAAGTGTTTTTTTATATATAACCTTTATTAAATGAATTTGTGTTTGCATTCCTCGATAATGCCTATACGGCGAAACATGTCGGAGCAATAGAACAGTTAAAAATCTGTAAACACAAATTCATTTAATAAAGGTAATATATAAAAAAACACTTAAATAGTTTTATATACAAAAATGAATCGGAAAGAAAAAACCATTGTAAAATATAGAGTATACTGTTTAATCACATCGGTACGGCAATATAACTTAATTCCTAAAAAATAATACATCAAATTACATATTTTAAATTTGTTTTATTTAAAAATTGATATTTAGCACTTACACCACTTGACAACCTACCAACCAACCTTTCCATATGTAGTTGTTCATCTATCAGATTGGAAGGTTAGCAGCTGATGAAAGAGGTGTATTTTTTGTTACATATATCATTTAGTTAAATGAGGAGATAAACAGTTACTTTATATCCTTTTATTTATTAAACAGATAAATAGGATTTGCCTCAAATAGCAAGTCATTGTAAATATTCTCCTGCAAAAGCTAAAAACACTATCGAAACAACAGAACATCTAAACACTGGAAGGTGTAAAGTCTAGTTTTACAAAAAGAATCACATAGATTAAGTCACATAACCAACATCCAAATATTTCTTAGGGCCCTACAATGAAAATTTTAATTTGGAAATTTGCTTATCGAAATTATTCACAATTTATTTTGTTTTAGGGGCCAATGGAATTCCTGACATTTACCTATATCCGTAGATATTAGACATATGATGCACAATAGATTTTATACTAGTTTCTAAGCAATTTCGCGTGCAAAACAATTACCAAAAAAAAGAAAAGAAAAATTAAGTTATTGCAAATGCTTTCAACATTCGTTATTTGTGCAGTAACTAGCGAAGTATTAAAAAATCAATTTTAGGGTTTATCTCTATATTTTATCTGTGAGCATTTATTTATAATTTATATATTTTTTTGTACAATGATTGTATTTATGTGATTATTATATTTATACAAATATTTTTTATTTATTATTTTTGTGAAAATTTTATTTTATTTGGTGGGTTAGTTGGAAGTTAATTGAGTAATTTATTGATGTAAAAATGTATAAAATAGAGCATGTTAAAAAATAAATTTATATTTGACTATATTTTTTTTTTGTAATTTAACTGCCCAAATCCTTTGCACTTTTATTTTTTTTTATTAAGACATTTTTCAGTATTTTGACATTTTCTAAGAAGTATTTGCCATTTTGAGAGTTTTTCTTTTAAAATAATGTAAAATTTTTCAACTTTTTGAAATATTTAATTAAGTGCTGCCACTTGTAGTTGCAATTTTTTCTTTCTTGAGTCTGTAAAAGCTTCCAGTCAAGACCTTATCACAAGATGTCTTAAAAAAAAGCAGATTTTTAAATAAAGACTGAAATTTTATGCTTGTGAACCACAACCAACACAAAATTCGAGATACTAAAATTTGCTGTTAGGAACTTTTAGGAATGTCAGAGGTATTTAGCATTTTGTTCATCTAGTTTTTTTGTTTTAAGTTTATTATAATTTACATTCATTCAACAAACAAATTTATATTTTTAATGAAAATATCTAAAATACCCGCTACATAAATCATATAAATAAAATTTTGAATTTACAACAAAATTGAAATGATTAATTTACATTGCTTAAATAAATATTTAATATTTTCGATAAAACTATTACTATCAAAATTAAAGATGACTTAACCCTAGGGTTATATGACCTTTCCATGATAAAACAATATCACATTTGAGATTACTTAAAAATAAAATATGTTTTTTTGATCTTAATTCGGATACAAAAACAGTATTTAATTAAGATTACAAGGTTGTTTGAAGACTAAGATCGTAAAAAAATTCTTAAAAGTTCATAGTAAAAGGAAGAAAATTTTTAAGAAAGGTTTTTTTTATCTTTTAATATATAATAGAAATTATTTTGAATGTCTATACAATTTTGAAAAATATTTTATAATAGCTGCTCACACATATATTTTATAATTAAAAATAGTTTGCTTAAAAAGAAACCATCAAGGAAGTAATTTTTTGGTTTGGAGAATGGAGAATTTATTATAATTTAGAAAGGAACTTAAATATGGAAAGGAAGTTACTTAGAGGTAATCTTACCCTACAATTGCTGCGCTTCAGATAGTCTACGTAATTAAGATGTATATATCTAACTCGACCCAATAAACTATTTAAATATAATATCAATATATTATCACAAGTCAATCCAATTTTAAAACAAATTAGTTGAGATAAGACGTTACTAAACCTCGAATATAATTTAAAGTAATGGGATTGGTTAAAATGGCCATGTGGTCGATTTGGGGTAATGGTATTGTGGTAACTTTCTGTTTTTGTAATTTGGCCCAATGCATACATCCTTCTAATGAGCGCCGGTTTACTGTTCCATCTCCATCACCGTTAATAAGTGTAGGATTCCCACCGAACCAAGATCCAGGTTTGTAATATAATCTAAAAAAAAAAAAAAAAAAAAACTAAAAAGCACAATATATCCCTGATCATATTATAACAAGGTATTTTAAGTTTATTGTAAAAAAACTACATAAGACTAATTCCTATAAAAATGTCTAGGTTGCTCAAGTCAAATCTGGGTTTTGTTCTTCTTTCTCTTTTATTGTTTTGGGCTGCCAAAAAAACTGGATTTGGCACAAATAATATAGTCTACTTCTATAGGAAGCACAGAAATTTCTGGGATCAGAAAAGTTGGCCAACCGTATGCAATTTTTAGGCCATAAAATTAAAAATTCAAAAACAAATACATTAAAAAATTCCAATTTGTCTCTCAATCAGGGCACTTTAAGTGAAGAATGTTTACTCTATGCAAAGCCTGGGCGACACAGGATGTAAGATGCAAAAAAGGTTATTCGTCACTAGATAATTACTTGTGCATGCCCTTCCTTCACCCCCAATCTATAATATATTATTGCACCTACAGTGTTATTAATTGCAGAACTATTTATTTTATAAACAATTAATGTATTTTTGGAATAAAGTAGGTTGACTTACTTTTCAACTGTTGGTACATTTACTCCATATATGCAATGCACCTCAACTCCTGGTGGTTCAAAATGTAATGTTGAAGGTAAAGTATCTTGGTACATTTCCCATCCATCCATAAATTGAATGTCACTGCAAAAAAAAAATCAAAACTCAAGTTGAAATTATTTTCTCTTTTCTTCTTACTTAAAATAATCCTTCAGATTACTCAAACTATAATTTTTCTTATCAGTTTGCACCAAAACTTCATCTGGTTTCCAAAATAATGTCGATGGCATAAGCCATGCTAAACTCGGGCTTGTAATTTGTTCTGCCCTCATTACACTCGGCCTTAATACATACGAACCTAAATCATCACCTATAAAAAAATAAATAATAAATAAAGAAAAGTAGAGGAAGGAAATAGTAAAAGGTATTTTTTACCTATTGCATAAACCTTGACGGCTTTTGCAGAACCACCCCATGCACCACTAAGTGTAATCATCGATTTAATGTATTTATTTTTCCAAGATTGGCTCTGCAAGTTAAGAAAATATAAGGACATAACGGCACCCATTGAGTGTCCTAGTAAGATAATTGGAGTATTTGCATTTTGAACGTACGTTTCTTCCACTAATTCCTTAAGCTTTACAAAAAAATCTTCGTTTTCATCTAAAACAAAAAAAAAACTCATTTCTGCATTTACAAATCACTTTCATACGTAAACATATATGGATATTATTTTTTGTAAAAAAAAACAAGATAGAATTTAATGATTATTCATAGAGTATAGAATTATTTAACGATGTATGTATGTATATTTTTGGTTGTTAAAATTAACAAGTCATGTACGTAATAATTAAATTAAGGAACTTACTGGGTGCTTTTCTAAAATCGAATGGTGCTCCCTTTATTGTATTATTCCTCACATGACCTAATGCGACTAAAGTATTAGCGATATCTTTAAAATAAGCTCCTGTTGATGCATGACTAGGATCCAACCATTCGACAGTTTCCGTTCCACCAAATCCAGGAATCCGTATGTCTACACCTGGCATATTCGAAGTTTTTCTTGTCGTACTATTATATATTAATTTAATATTATCGATCCAACAATCGATAACAACTGGTACAAGTAATTCCATATTAAGCCATATATTAAAGAAATCGGTGGTGGTTTTCTGGCAGATGTAATGCACTGTTTCCGATTTATTTAATTTCGCTTCAACTTGAGATCCTCCATCTCCTGGAACTAAAATAACTGGATTTAAACCTCCATGAGCACCAACAATTAAACCAATTATTGTAATATATTTTATTAGGTTAATTTTGTACACCATTTTTATTTGCTTTAACTGGTGGAATATAAAGAGATTTTAATGGTGTAATTATCAATGTTGTCACAGGACGTTGTTTGTTCTTAAAAATTTAATTTTAAAATGTTTATTTGTTTTGATCAGATGATTGAAAATGAAGGATAAGGAAGTGCGCATGCGTCGTAAGATCATGTTACGTTTTCTGGCGAATTACTGGCAGTTTTATCAATATTTATAAATGAAATTGCAATCAGTTTGTGTTTTGAATATATGGCATGAGTCAAACCGACAGGGTCAAAGGAATATGATTAAAACGTCATCGACACAAACTTCATATTGCTCAATGGTTTCGGTCATTATCTCTGAATATATTTTTGAATTGTTACCGCCAATTTATTTGAAATAATTATGGTAATTTTATTTTTAACGATAAGTGGATGACTAACTTTTTATTGTTATGTATATTCTGGAAATGTTATTATACACAATAAATTATAATATAAACGTAATAAATAATATTAAGTATAAATCAAAAAATCAATTAATACATATATTAATCATGTGTTTTATGCTCTACAATAAGCTTTTACTATGAGCATAAATAGACCAATTGAAAAACACCTACTTCCCCGGCTAGTGCCACGCTGGACAATGAATTACAATCAATTGATCAGTTAGAAAAAGGTTTCACGGAATAATAATTTATACATTTACTTGTTAGCATTAAATACAGGAGGTCGGTCGGACATTTTTCGGTTTCATATATATCATTACACAATGATGTTAACTCTTTTATTTCTTTTTTCTGAGGCTATATCAAAAGTTTTAACGGTATTCCATCCACCCATGGACTTTCCAACCTTCATATCTTCCATAACTTCATTCACATCTTCTATCATAATGTACCCGTACTTAGTTACGAGATCTTTTCATTCTATCCAACTCTTCTGGTTTTTCATTTTCTGTATAAAGATCTTCTTTCCGTCTATTCAAAATCTTTTCTTCATATTTCAAAACTTTTCCTTGATTATCCTCTATTTCTGTTTTGTTACTTTTCTATTTTCTGTACGAATTTATTTCATTTATTCTGTTTTACACCAGACCTGGCCCACCCATTCTATCCAATTTTTCTATCTCTCTACCCTCATTATCAAACTATTGCTTTCTGACTCTATCAGTGTTTTTTCTTAGTTCCGTATTTAGATTTCTATATCAGAAATCATCCGAAAACAATTGAATTGTAGATTTAGGTCGGCAAAAAGTTACCAACTATGCTGGCATTGCTAATTAAAAAATATCATGGACGCTAAACCAGCTAAAACTGTCAAAATTTGCAAAGAAACACAAGCGACATTATTTTTCAGACAATTCAGTATCTTTTTTGTTTATTATTAATAGGAATGTAACTATATACATTATAAAAAGAATTAGTTTTCGAACCGTTTGTAAAATATTATCATCAAAATGTTGTGCTACTATTTCTTTTTGTTCGATCATGTGTCCATTACAAAAGAAATTAAATTTTATTAATCCATTAATTAAGTACAAACAAAAATTTCCAAATTTAAGTGTCTAATTTAACAGTTGTTTGTGACCTCAGAGCAGAAATGAAATTCTGTTTGTGTCGGGTGTTAATGTGAACTGCTAAACTCTAATTTAAATCTCCCATTACAAGTTCAAGTCCAAGGAAAACTAGTAAATCACATTCAGTTGGCAGTTGGAATGTATAAAGTAAAGATTACAACACATTAAGAGCATCTTAATTCATATAAAAAAAGAGACACACAGTCACATAAAATTCCATCAAATTGGCACCTCACTGACGTATTATCTTAAGATATTTTAAAAAGGAATGAACTGGCACGAGGTGTGTTCCTTCAGATTCGGTAGGTGCAATTAAAAATCTTCAACGGTGCCATTTGTCAGTGGAGTCACTTGTCAAATTACACCAGTAGCGGATAGATGCATATCTCCTGCCATATTAATGGCTAGATGGATACCTTCAGGATATATTTAACTTTCCTCCGGTTATAATTATTTAAATACATAGAAGTATAGAAGTTAAATGTATGCGCATTTCAACTTGTGGGTTAATTTAAACTACAAAAAAGTAAAATTGTAGCAGGTAAAGTAAGATGCAAAACATATTCCATACCTTTAAGCCGCAGGTACCCTATTGTATTCAAAGGATTCTTAGCAAAATAAGCCGTTTTTGGCCAGAAAAGGGATTGTGAGAACAGATACATACACTTTTCTCATAAAAGGTGTTATTGTTATACATTATTTGTCAACAAAACGCTTGTGGGAACGATATATTTACAAAAAAACTTACTTAAGCTCAATCAGGTTACCTTTATTTACCTATAACATTCTTAAAATGAAATTGTATTTAATTAATACCATTCTTAATACCATCATGGCACAATAATAAAATAAATTACACCAAAAATCTTAATTGAAGAATGATATTACTTTTACATTAGTTACTTCTTTACAATTTACTTGAGCAATTAACAATGCAAGATGCATTTATCCAAAGATACATTTAGGAATGTAACAGAATTCCGTAAAAACGGTTTTCGAGTTTTCTACTCGTGCATGAGCTGCCAATACAAAAATTCAAGCGTCATTAGATTTTTTTTTTTGGAAAATTTCAAATCGATTATGTGGTTCCAATTTTTTTTTTTTATAAAAACACGTGTTTCAAAAAAAGAGAAACGCGTTTTTAAAAATTTTTTTAATGAAAAAATGGCTGACTGGTAGAGTAGCTCTTTTTTGCAAATGTTTTGAGATAACGACTTCAAATTTTCAGGAAGTCAATATTTTGTAAAATAGAATGTTCACATCAAATTTGAGCCAAATCGAAGGTCTACTAACAATAAGCCTTTGATTTTGGTATGGAAGGCCCCTATTGTTAGTTATTGTTTAAGTAAATTCTGTCAAAAATATGTAAATCCATTTTGTATTGGTCATGGATATATTGTTTTATACGAGCTTGTTTTATATTTTTATTTTAATATTAAATAATAACAATTAAAAAATTTTATTGCTTAATCATTCTTCTTGAAACTCAACTAAAATAATAAAGGAATCTTTCGGCGAATCAAAGATTAATCTGAGCTATTAATATAAATATGACAATAGAACTATTACATGCATCAGTGAAATAATTACAACTTGATTGAAGCATTTACTACTTCGCTAACCAACTAATTGCTAATTCCTCCTATTGAATATAATCTTAAGTGTAATAAACTAAATACAACAAAAAAAGAGGGTTAGGTTTGTAACTGTAAATATAATAGCCACTAATTTACTAGAAGGTACATGAAACCAATTCTGACGTTTGACAAATTTACAAAAGCATTATTTTATCGATTAATCAATTTAGAAAATGTTGAAGGAAGCATGAACTATTGAAATTTATTGTAACGTTTATGTTCCAGTAATTCACTGCGGTGCTGTTAAGCCATCGCGAAATGAAACTAGCGGATTTCTGACATTGATAGATTAGATTTTTGTGTTTTTGTTCGGACCACGAAAGGTGAGACCGTTTTCAAACATAACAAAATTTAATGTATAATTAACTAAAAAAAAGCCACCGAGCTCACACTTAATTTACACGTTTCAAGAACTTACACCTTTGTTCTTTTTTTCTGTTAAAATGACTTTTATCCATCTTTCCGTCTGCCACACGCATTTTACTCATAAACTATGTTTGGGTGAGTTACTAAATTTTGGTTTTTTATGAAAAATTTATTTTTCTGAAATCACTAAAATTTTTTCTACTAAAAAAAAATGAGTTGGATCTCTTTTAAATGATTGGTTTTACAAAATTTGAAGACAGATCATTTGTACAGTTTATAAAAAAGAGAAAAACGGGTTCTCACAAATATTAGTGCTACTTAAAATAATCAAAATAGAATTCCAATCATTCGACAAGTGTTTCGGTATCACAGATTATTAAAAAATACTAATTAAGATCGAAACAGATGGACAGTTAAAGCACTTTATATAAACGTGCCGAATTTTATCATTGAATAATTATGTTATTAGTTTAATCAGCTTTAAAAATCGTATATAACGGTGGTGGTTTTTAAAACCAATATAGTCCCATCAATATATTAATAACAAGTTCACGCATCTTCTTGATGTCATTTTTATGTTATTATCAAAAATGTAATAATTTAGATAAAACGACAGGCCCGTTACGTCAAATGGATTGACTTCATTTAAAAATGAATACACTAAAAGTTATTTTAAGTAAAATAGTACATCAAAATAAAATGAGACTAAATATGTATTTTTCTCTTTCATAAAAGCAATTCTTAACAAATCTTTATTTGTTTTAAAAATGAAATAGTTAAAGAAAATCATTTTCTTATATGTCTTACCCAGAATATTGTTTGTTTACTTTAGTGAATAGTAAATGTGAAAGAAAATGTAAATTTGATTAATAAAACATGTCCGAGTAATCTTCTAGACATGAGATTAAGTTCGTACCGGAGGTATAGATTTAATTGTAAGAGGATTCCATTGAATGCTGGTTTCTAATACAATATAATCAAAAAGAAATTTCAAAACCTCAACACATGATAGCCCGACACTCGGTAAATAATGTCAACTATGAAGATTGAAAGTTCAAGTGATTCGATTCTTTGTGTAAATATCTTTTTGAATGCGCATTCTTTCACACTAGAAATCCATCAATTTTAATATTAAAAAAATTGAGACAAGTACCAACAATGTATGTACGTAGAGGTTCGTTTCAATTAATTGCAAACTTGAACAAAATACTTTAAGTAGAAAAAATATATCTTAATTATTAACATTAATAATTTTGCACAAAATTATAACACAAGTGATTACAGAAGCTTGTCGCTTACATTATGTGGACACGAATAGTCTTTGATCGATTTATGGAGTGCAAACAAAGAAGTTCATAGCTATACTAATATACCCATTTTCCTAGACAAGGGTTAATTTTTGAACAATTTACGCAATCATACATCTATGGTGTGAAAGCAACTCCATCTATCTTCAAGTCGTTCGCGCGTCCTTTTTTGGGTGTTACATTTTTATTTTATTACTTTTACTAACTTCACATCAATGCCCTCCTGGATGTTATCTTTGTATTTGTTTGCATCTCCATATCTATGGCGATGTCAATAAATTTAATGTAAATTGAATCCGACGGTAATTAAAGGTTGCTTTGAAAAAGTTGACTTCGTTAACTGACATTTCAATTTTGTCAGTCTAATTTTGAACATTATTGAAAGTGGATACATTTTGATGCAATAGATTGATTTATTTCGAGTTCAAGAAGCAATTGTATCAAAATGTTTCCATTTTGAATATTTTAGAATATCTGTAAAAATATCTCCCATCTGCAATAAAAGTGGCATCATTCAAAAATTTGAACAGTGTGACGTTACTTGTGGGTGGGCGATTTTTTTACTAAAATTATCGTCCTTATATTAAAAATACCAAAATTATACAGTTCTTGAGAGTTAAATCCTGCCAGAGGAATTAGTACAAAGCAACCTGGAAATATCTAAATAACAAAGCATTCTTCCGCAAAAGGAACAAAATGTATCTGACAAGTAAGTATAAATGACATTACATAAAAAGCCTAATAATAAAATGCGAATATTGTAGAAACAGTTTAAAGAAAATCATCAGTGTTTTAATAGGACATTCCCCTTACAAGTTACCGGATTCAACTTCAATTACAAGAAGAACCTCATATTTTAACCAACACAGCTGACGGGATCAATCTATCCTGGAAAGAAAAATGTTGCAGTCCATCCAATTTCACGTTTTGGCCACCTTACATGCAACACTCGCTAATGAACTTCCTGGAATTTGTTTCGAAATTTTCTAAAAAAAAGTTGTTGGATTTTTCGAAAATAGTTTTCGCAATTTCCTTTTTAAACGATTTTTCTTTTCATTCATAATTTATTGTGTACTTCTCATTTTGACTTTCTCGCCATTTTTCCAATAACATTAATAATGTAATAAATCTTAAAATTAATAAATTTGTTTTGCGTCTATTTAATGTTAATTCATTTTAAAGTTATTTAAAATAAAAATGTTCCTTTGTATTGCCACTGCTTTATTTTTAATATTGTAGACTAGCGATTTTAATAGGGTTCCAATTTTGTCAACACGAAACCCTAAAAATAGAGCAAAAGAGAAGCGATGATTTTATTTGCAACTTTTAATAAATTATAGTTTCTTGAGGTGATTGTGTTGACAAGATGTTGGCGTTTTCAATTTTACCCACGTACCGACACCGCACTATCAAATTTCATTTCGATTCGGTTTTTATGTAGCCATTCATGTATGAAACTGAGTTTTATTGCGAAAAAATGTCAGTCCCACACAACAATATCTGACACTTTTCGCCATTTTTTCACATTTTATTCATCTGGACACACAAATCGAACTCGTATAAAACAATACTTAATGGGTTCATTTATTTTACAGCCAAATTTACCCACGTGGATAACTTTTCATTTCATTTGGATTCTACTAAAATTACATTTTATAAATATAATTAGATATTAGGTCGTTCAATATACAAGGTCCATGTTGGGATACAATTAACATGGCTTCTTTCAGTTTTCTGGTTTCGATTGATTGAAGTAACAAGAAACCTGCATTACACACAGGCAGATTGGTTGCCTAATTCCAAGGCGCTGA